>CAIGRP010034781.1:0-42832 GCA_903798385.1 Fraxinus cuspidata
ACCTTCGTAATCAAACGGACCCTAATAGAATCACAGTCACTCATAAAATCAGAAAAATACTATCTTTTCTATCAGTTGTTGGGATTTGTGAGTTATTCAATAGAGAGAAGATGCCACTTTTTTTTCCCAGTTTTTGGGATTATGTTCAGTAGAACAGGTAAAAAAAAATTGTGGTACATGATACTCGACAATATTGATGAATATTACGCATTTCGTTGTATTCTATTATTCGACAACATGTTTCCATTTTAATAATGTACAGTCGAGTGGACCCTACAAAGGTAATGAGAAAGAGAAGTGTAGAAACCTTTTCTGTGGTTGGCTTGGCAAGTGGTTGAGGCTGAGACATTCCTGTTCTTGGGCTATTACTTGCACTAGCCATCTCTACCTGTTGTGGTAGCTGTAGATGATGATGCATCTGATCAATCACTTGATGATGGTCTGATGAAGCAGCACCTTTTCTATCTCCCTCACCTCTGCTTGAAAGTGAGTGCACTGCTGATCCTGAATCAGCACTCTCTTCCCCTGATTTTGAGCTTCCCTGTACATATAAATTACGCACGGTGTCCAGAGAAGGTCAGTCGATGGTAAACTTTTTGGAGTGGATTATAATTATACTGTTCACTTATTCCCTCTACGTGTAAAATATATAGACAGATGGTCAAAGAAAGGGAAGTACTCTTGGGGTATGATGGAACCTCATAGGCCAAGAAGGGAACATTTCAAGAGTTGCTGCAGGTCTGCCTGTGTAAAAAGCTGCACAAAATCACAAAAGCAAAATCTTTGAGAAAGTTTAAGCAATTATTTTCAAGAAAGGGTGAAAAAGGAAGCTAATCATTTTTTTTCCCCTTCTCATTTTCGTAGCAGTTATTTGAAACCACACGCCATTCTAATGTTTTGCTCATGTACGATTTCTGTATTACAAATTGGAAAGCACCACCCACCCACCTCACCCCCTCAAACGTCAAAAAAGGAAGACAACATACGTTGTTTTGTATCATTAACTGCTTGCAGCACAATAGCCTCCTCCAACTCTCCAAAATCAAAAGCAGGTCCTTCTTGATTTCTAAAGAAAACCCCAAAAAAATAAATAAAATAAAAGATGTGTCAACCTTATATATCAAGTCCTAAAAGATTTAAGAGTAGGTTGAATAAAGAGAGGAAAAAAACTAAATTTTGAAATGTAAATACATAAAGGTCCCGGTAGGAGGATGAATCATATGAGGAACTGCATAAGGGATATGACCCAAATCTGATAAAGCAGGCTCTTCAATTCTATGACTCGCCATGCAAACACCTCCTCAGAACATTCTCGTACTCCGAAAAATGAAACCAACTGATACCAGAAAACAAAATCCAAGATAAAATATGATGTTTTCTTGTGAGATTTAAGAAGAAGATGATTTTAGCAACTTCATGCTGGGATTTTCTTAAACAGAAGCTCCACTTTGTGTAGCAAAAACTCTATCTATAGATGAGTATTATATGATATGTCTCTTTAAAGGGTCTCTATCTGCTTCTTTTTCTCTCCTTCTCTACGAAGAAAACTATCTGATTATTTTGATGGGGTCTGCTTTTTATCTTCTGTAGTAATCAGATTTGAAACTCATCCCTTTGTACAGAAATCCTTGTCCTTGCAAAGCTGTCTCAGGGCCTCGAATTTTGTGGGGTTACAAACAAAAATAAAAATAAATAACTAAAATAAAATGAGAATTATGCATAAATAAAAACAAATAAATAAAGTAGGATCATTTGTAGGAAACGACTAGAACTAGTGGCTCCTACTCCACTCTCTCCCTCTCCCCTCTACCACCACGTGTTTTTCTATTGAGTAATGCTATTTAAAATTTAACACCATTAATATCTAACATCAATTTAGATGATGGTACTGATGGCATTAAATTACAAATTGAATTAAATGAATTATATGATTTCACATTTAATTAAACCTAATACGCAATGTCATATAAACAAATATTCTAGCACCATGGTGCTAAATAGTATTATTCTTTTCTATTGGTGCATTTTATGGGGACTCTTCAAAGCTGTGAGTACTATCATTGAATAGAATTTACTGACGTTTAAATGTTTGATTATATATACGGAATTTAAATATCTTGTACATTTATCTCATTTATTGGATATTTTTTTAAAAAAATTAATGTTATGTAACATCACTACAATTTAACAGTCTTCTAAGTGGTGTAGTGTCCAAATCATTTATTTGAATTGTAATACATTTTCATTCACTTGAGAAGGAATAAGTTAATTCTTTGTCACGTACAATCATGTTAAAACATTAATAATGCTACATAGCAATATTCACATAAAGATAAATAAATAATAATCCAATCATTTATTGTCCAATGAATTATAATACATTTTTATTCACATGAAAAATGAATAAGTGAATTCACGATCACATATACACTGGTGTTAAGCATTAATATTGCTACGTAGCAATATTATTCACAAAGTAATAAGGGATAATTGCAGCAAAAGTCTCAAACATTTGAAACACTAGCAGACTTTCCTCAAACATTTGATTTGTTGCAGTCGTCACACCTTAACATTTTCAAACATTGTAAGTGAGGCCATTTTGGATGATTTTCGTCAAAGATGTCATCAGTTAACCCAAAAATTAAAGCCTGGCCATTTTTTACCAATTAAATCAAGGTAAAATGGTAAATTTATAATATTACCATATAAAATATAATTGAAAAAATCAAAAAAAGAAAAGGAAACCCTATTTCTCCAACCCTACCCCTCACCCCCACCCCAGCCTCCACTTCTACCCATCTCCACCATCACCAATCCGCACCGCTACCTTCACTTTCAAGTTTACAAGCACCATATTTGTACCACCATCACCTGAAAACATCATCACCACCCCCAAAAAACTAATTTTACACAAAAAGGTAGATGCATCATATCTATAGTTAGAACACACAAAATTACAAGAAAAAAATTCTGAACAATGAAGGAGGTAGTGGTGGTGCCGGGTCTCGATCGTGGCGACGAAGGTGGTGAAAATGGTTTTAGACGATGGAAGTCGTGATGACGATGAGGTTGTATAATGGTGTTAAATGGAAAATTAGTGGTAAAAAATGGCCAATTTTTGTGTTGTTGGGTGCCAATTTGAGGAGTAACATTTGTAGTGCTTTGAAGGTGAGAGACAATCCACAATGTCGATGAAGCAGCTGTGTTCGTGGCGGTGGTCGATAATGGCCGTGGTCGTGGGAGGAGAAGATGAAGATGTCATTGGGTGGGGTAGGGGAAGAAGGGGTTCCTTTTACTTTTCCTTTTTTGATTTTTTCAATTTTTTGAATTATATTTTATATGGTAATATTATAAAGTGATCATTTTACCCTGATTTAATTGGTAAAAGATGGTCAGGCTTTAATTTTTTGAGTTAACTGATGGCATCTGATGAAAACCATCCAAAAGTGCCTCACTTACAACGGTTGAAAAGGTTAGGGGTGACGGCTGCAACAAATCAAATATTTGGAAAAATCTGCTAGTGTTTCAAATATTTAGGGCTTTTGCTGCAATTATCCCTAATAAATAATTAAATAATAACATTAGGGTATTTCACAATTACATTAGCTTGCTTTAATATTCATACTATGCGCTTGTTGGGGGCCGATTATCAGCAAATTTTAATGAAAACTTACCGTTATAATTTGAAAAGCAACCGCACTAATTGCCCACATTTTTGCAGAATTACCAATATACCATTTTGACATTTTATTCTCTTTCTTTGGAAGAAGGACAGTTTGGTAATTTACCAAATGTTTAGTAAAAAATTACGACTGGAAGGGACCTACCCTACTTTTCCAACAGTCCAAATTTGGATTAAAATTTTGTAAAAATCTCCCCCAGACGGGCTATATATGAAGAATTTTAGAAGGTCAATTTTGAGTGCTTGGATGTGAAAAAAAATCCTTCTTTTTCTTTATAGTAAAAAATTCATGTAGGCACTTAACACGTAGCTATCACGATATGTGTGGATCTCTCTGAATTTGTATATTTATTTTGTTTTTTATTTACTATTCCTATAATGAAAAGGAATTAAGATAATACTCAGAATAAAAATCCATTTTCAACTCAAGAGACAAGGAGTCTTTCAAAAAATTGAAGGAAAAGGTTGGAGAAAAAGAAAGATTTAAAGATGTTTTCTTGATCTTTTTATCCTTCAAAAGGGTATATTTTGGTTGGAGAGTGGGGTGCTGGGGATGAATAGATTTTACTTTGACAACTCATGCCTTAACAAAGAGTGTTATTACTTTTTAAATTGTTGATTATAGCCTTGCAACCCAAACATTAAATTTATAGTCACCAATAAGAAAACCCACTTGTCCGTATTATTAATTAATTCAAGCTTTGAAATGGATTTGTTTGGTATTATCCGCTTTGTTGATGGGTCAACATCCCTTCCTTGTCATCACCTAAAACCATGCCATTTCAAGATTCCTTTCCCTTAATAGAAATCATTTTTTGATGTAACAAAAATCTTTTTAAGTTATTTTTGTACAATTTTGTTCCACTTAACGTTTTAAATAACTTTATATACCACCATTTTGGTACACATTAATGGATAGAGGATAATGTTAAACACTATAATTATCCAAATTTTATTTTTTCTTATATGTTAATAATATTCAATATACGTTTAATCATCCTATTCAAATCACCAACAATGTTTATATTATTTCATACAATCTTATCGACATATAAAATATATAATGCATGTTTGAGACTTATTATTAGATAGAACTAAACATACCAACATCCTTTATGGCACGGGTCCATGATAGTGTGGACTAAATTTCATCTCCCACATTAGTGGTCCATTTTCATACATTTAGGTATTGCTTGTATTGGTAGACAATATCAATAAAAACCAATGTGCAAACTGTCTTTGTGTGTGTGTAGAGAAATAAGCATTTTGTTTTTATTATAGGCAATGGATATAATATTAATGAGTATCTTTCCTTGCGGTACACCAAATTAATATTTTTTTTCAAAAAGGGATTGAGTGATAGACCCACCCATATATTTTCTTTCATAAAGAGGTGGATTAGGGATGCATATATTTTATACATATATTGTTTTGTTTATGTGTCACCTTTGCAGCTAATACACTGTCTACCAATTATGCTCCTTCCTCTAATCAATGATGGGTCTCTATCCCCGTGTTGATAAAATTGTTGTTTATGTTATAAATTAGAGAGAAAAGAGAATAAAATAAAGAAGTAAATAGAATTGTGTGTTTTATTAAAAATCCAAATCCCATTTATATATATATATGGAAAAAGTAGGAATACAATGGTAATAGAATCTAGGGTTACATGAGTATTTATTTTTCATTCACAAATACTACCTTAATTACAACACTCCTCCTAAAATGACTCTTTACACAATAATTATCTCATATAAATCTTGTTTGGCAAAAAAATCGATGGGACAAAAATGACAACAAATGAAAAAAAAGTACAAATAATTTGGAATAGTAAAATGCTACCTCGTCAAAAACTTGTTAAGAAAATCCAGCGGGACACAACTTGATAAAAAGAAAAATAGTACTGCTACTTCCTTGATTTCAATTCTTGCATCAATTGATCTTTAGCTTGTATATTAACATCTTCAATATTACAATTTCTGGTGAAATATATCTCATGTTGTGTTGTATAGTTTTTAAATAACACCATCTCATACGAGATATTTATCAATATTTGTTAACTGTACTAACATGATGATTTGAAAAATAGCTTTCTCAATGTCTCGAAAATTTCATACATATCAAAGAATTATTTTGAGGTTGAATGTCTTTTAGCCTATGGACATTTATTACATAAAGAATATATATGAAAAAATTATAATGAATGGAAAATAGTACATTCATTACATATTAATACTTTATGTAGAGGGTCATTCATTACATATTAATACTTTATTTTTCTCATTTCATTTTCGCACAAGTGTACACATTTAAATTTTCGGATTGTAAGTCTAGAAACTTCGGGTTTCTATAATAAACTCAAATTTGATAAGATTGTGTCATTTTATTTGACCAAACATATCTTTGATTGATATACGTCAACGAATTTATTTTGATATCCTCACTATTCATATTATGAAGCGATATATCATGTAAAAAAGAGTTGTTGATAAACTTTTCTTTTCAATTCTATTTTTCTCATAACCGCATAACTTATTAAGATATCTCAATTTTTAACATATCAAGTATCTGAACCTTTTATGAGGTTTTACATTTTGTTATGTCTATATAATTTCTAGAAGTATATGCCTCTTAAATTAGACCATTTTTGCTATTGCTTCATTTTCGTAATTTGGAGATTTTTATATTAGATTGAACATCACCATACTTCTAACATGTCATAAATTTATCAAATATAATATTAATTAATTCCTCTAGGACATAAATCAAGTTAGAGCATTTAAATCTGGTGTGTGAAACTTGTTGATATCTTTGGTCAATAAATGTATCTAAGTAAATTATTTTTCAAAATTCTGATTTGAATTATCTTTTGCGAAGATTTAAATAATGATACTGTTGTACCTTATTTTTAATTTTCTAATTCCTCCCCCTAATACTGAGAGAATTGTCCACTTAATTTGACAATCAACAAACCACGTTATAAAATACAAGTCGTTAGGGATTAAGATATTATATAAGAGTTCAAACTACTCATTCATTCTTAGTATTCTTTACTTTCCATCATAATACATTGTGGTGGGTTAATTTTACATATACAAAACTATAAAAATAAATCGATGGAAGGAATAGGTTATAGCCATAAGCTAATTATAACAAGGAGAACTATGACGTTGACATAATACGTAATAATATTCCCTTAATAGAATTGGAAAGTACTTTGCTATCAATTAAATTAATTGAAGGTACTTAACAAAATCATTTTAAATATATAATCTGAAAATTATGTTGATAATTGAACTTTTGAATGGTAATGTAATAAACTTCACGTTGTAAACACCATGCAATTAACTAGATGTATCAAATTTATTAGATGCAAATAATATCTAGATGTCAATGTGGATGGTGACGAGGCCCCATACATCACCTTAATTAAATTTCAAAAATATAGAAAATTTAGTCCCCATTTAATTAGTAATTGTTAATGACCAATATTAGAGGGAACAAATATCATATAAAAAATTATTGGATTGAAGAATTTTTTGGTTATTCGTTAAATGTCCAATTGAACTCTCAATTTTGCATCATTATTGATCCAATTATGGTTTAACTGTTTATGCCAAACAATAATACATTCAGTAATTAAACTTCTAGTTCAATAGAATGTTTGTCATTTTAATAGATAGCTATTCAATCAAACAAAAGACATAATCAATTCTCAAAAATATGGTTAAGTATGATATAATCGTATAGAAATCAATGTCCACATGACATGAGTTGTGTGTTTTTCTTCAAGGATAAACGCAAACTCATAAATTATACGTATGATATATTTTCGAAATATGTACTGCATTTAGAATACATTGTATTTTACTATTACTTCTTCGAGAACAATATGTTAATTTTCTTCTAAAATATTGAAAATTATAATTCATGATTTTAAGAGCAAGTAACATTCTTTTAGAATATTAATAATGTTGTGCTACTTCATGTGGACCAACAAATTATTATTTAAAAATATTAACTTCTCAGGGGTATGTTTTCTAATATAATGTTAATATTTGTAGAATTGTACATTTTTAAGAGCAACAACGTGATACATTATCTACATAAAGGTAAAAAGATTCAACAACAACACTAATATATAAGTTAAAGAAATATAAAGAATGTTAATATAAAGAAGAGCACATCCACAAGGCAGAAATCATATATAAAACAATTGTTGAAAAGAAATAATTATAGCCCATGCAATTAGTTTTATACTAACATATGCAGCGAGAATATGTAAATTAAATAAATTCTTTTTGCAGCAAATTGAGTAGAAAGAGGATAACAATTAACGTGAATTGATAATCATGGAATCCCCAATGACATGCTTCACAAATTAACGGCAGCAAAAATACAACCTACTTGAAATTTTTAAATTACATTCCCAGTGCAACAATTTGCTTGAATTTAAGATTACAAACTGATTTAACACGAACCCTAATTTCCTTGTGTGAAATACGCCATAATGAATGGGGTGAATGGAGGGTTAAATAGAATTCCAAAGCTAGAACTGAAATTGGTATGTGAAAGAAAAATACCATATTATTGTAATTAAAATCTGTTTTTTTTTTTTTTTCTCTAATTCAGATTATCGTAGCTCTAAACCCTAACTGCTTTCAAACAATTAGTTACTCCTTAAAATACTTTCACATGGCAACACAGCAAAAATATTCAGTAATAAAAAATCGAAAGGAGCGGCTCGCCTAGAGAGAAAAGAGAAGAAAACAGTCCCTCTTCCGGAGGAATCATGCTAATAACGTGTTATAAATTAGAGGAAAAAGAGAAGAAAACAAAAAAAAGTAAATAGAATTATGTGTTTTATTAAGAATCAAGGTCTCGTATATATAGGGAAGAAGTAGAAATACAATGGTAATAAAATCTAGTGCTACATGGATATAATTGTCATTCACAAATACTACTTTATTTACAATACTTTAATTATTTTTTATTCTAATTAATTATATATTTGGCATGTACTAATTTCTTGTTTACTAAGCCTTTGTTTGATCTCCATTTTTTCCAAAATACATTTTCTTCTCTTTTTTGTTTAAACAACACATTTTTCAATAAAATAATATTATACGCAATCCAAAAACTTTTCTTTCATCTTTAAACATACATTTTCCATCAATCTACAATTCTAAAATACATTTTATACAAAAAGAGGGGGCTCTTACATGACCTAAATAAGAGATAAAAAAAAAAAAATTAGTTAAGCACAGTGTAATGTACCAGATATACGGTAAAAACTTTAATGTTTGATAAATTAGGTATCTTTGCATATGAATCCGTTACTATTATTAACAATGAGACACGAGATATATTCTTTGAATAGAAAAAAATTTAAGAAAAATTGTGATAAAAATAAGGAAAAACTTTCTTGTACATAATTATTTACATAATGTTTTGCATAATAATGAGATGTCAAAATATAAGTGGAAATGTTATTTGATTGATGTATATTTTGTCCAATTAAAACTCGTCACATCATATGTTGGTAAATCATTATATAAATTATTGTGTACATGTAGCACAACCCTAAAAATAATGTGAAGTCATGGGTTCCAAGGAACTAGCTTTATGATGTTTTGAGGAGGTATTTTGTCTCTTAATTTATTGGTCTATATCACATCTATAAATATTTTTTTTATGGGTTTACAGTCTTATTTAAAATTTTAATAATTGCTTGTCACTCAAGCATAGAGCTATTTTGATAATATTTTAATTTGCAATTTTCCATTAGCTTTTGCAAATTTTATATTTACGTACAAGGGGAAACTCTTCATGTTTCGATTTTTCTTTTTCTTTTATTTTTTTCATTTCTAATTAAAGCATGCTAAATAAGAAAAACTAGTAAGATTCAGCTCTTGTTTGAGAAAAGGGATAAACAATATTTCCTTGACAGGAATGAATAAAAAAAAAATCAGAGGGATAACAGTACTCTCACTTTGACCTAACAAACTTTTATGTGATGTGCAAAAGGGCTTATCTTATGATAAAAGACTTGTATATGACATGTCGAAGTTAAGGGTAATGGAATCATGATAAATCTCTATTCAAAAAGTAACGGCAAAATATTAGAGAAAAAATAAGCGGTTTGTGTATTAAAATAACAAACTAATATAACACAAAACTTGAAAAAAGAATTAGAAAATATAGTCTAAAAGAGTCGTGAAAATTAATGTATTTAAATCGTGTGGCCTTCTCTTCATGATTGTACTTTCGACACTGGTCGACTTCTAAATAAAACTTTTACAACTCAGTTTATTCTCCTTATATGAGCATTATCATATGGAGAAAAAAAAAGCCTTATCAAGTTGTCAAAACTATAAAAATATGTATTGAAAATATTTTTTCAAGTTGTGTATCAATCAATGAGACATTTCGTCCCTTTTATAGTGTAAAACTTAAACTCCCACATTCATGTAAATTAAACCATTCAAGTATTTCAATATTAAAATTTTTAATTTTGTATTAAATCTGAAAATTATAACCAAAATTGAAAACTAAAATTAACTTTAATTTTGAAATTTAAAACTTTTTTAGGTTACAAAAATCCTCCACAATGTTTAAACTTTCAAAATAGATAAATGTATATTTAATGAACCTCATTCATTATATATGTGCGATATGTGTAGGTATCTTTCAAATTTGAACCTCATTTCGTGATAACAATTTCAATTTGAGGAAATCGGAATGGACTAAACCCACCAAACTTCAATTGTCTCACACAATATTGATTTAGGCTCAATTATAGCGAATAACAGTATTAATGGTCATGCATTTTTATTTGATTCTAGTAGGAGTTTATGGGGAATAGTACAATCTCATGTCCAAAGCCTCCTAACAACATTTACATAATTGAGTTCTCCAAGGGTGTGCATGACTCACACATTAGAGAATTCCCAACTCAGTACTCATTTATGGTGAAACTAGTAGTGGCAAACGGGTGAGTGACTCATCAGCTTAGTCGCTTGGCTCGTAAAAAGTCGGCTCATGGGCAGCTCGAGCTAGTCAAATAACGAGCACCAGCCGATCAGGCTGACTCGCTACGCTCGTGGGCGAGCCAACGAGCCGAGCTCATGGGCTCGTCCAAGGCGAATGATTTATTATTATTATTATTTTAAAAAGGTTTACCTTAAAAAAAAAATTGACGAGTTCGGCCCGACCTATTGTCACCTCTAGGTGAAACCTTCATGATGTCATAATTATTAGCACTAAGACCATAGCTAGGGATCATCACTAATAATATGGTGCTATTACAAGCCAGTACATCATGTTATTTCTATCGCGTTGAACTTTATTTAGGAGATCTTCAATAACAAAAGTTGGACTCCTTTTGGAGATGACTCCTTTGTGAGCTTAAGCTCGTCCCTTTGATAATTTATTAATATTCATCATGTACCACAATTTATTCAAGTCCCTCTTAGACAGTAGTTTGGTACCTTCAATTTTAATACCAAAAAATATCCACCTTGCTCTTATTCTCTGTTTATAGAACTACAAATTCTATATATATGTAAATTCTTAAACACATTTGCAAAATATCATTGTCATAACAATAAAGAATAATCACATAAGAATAAGTTGTTATATAAATTTTCAATGTTAAATTTTATTTTTACTTTTGAGTATATGAACCTATTCAGTTTTTGTACTTCACCTACAATCTTCAAATCTAAACACTTTGCTTAAAGCATCAATTTCAGGATAAATAGTCACGAAAAAAGCACTCATAAATATTCGAAATTTCTAATACCCCCTAATTTATGGAACCTTTTTCTTGATAATGAGATTAACGTTCGGATGATAGCATGGTTAATTAACATTAGGATTTAACTTCCCCCAAAAAATAGCATTTCTAGTATCTCTTTCTTTTTTCATTTTTATTATAAAACACAAGTCACATATTATTAAAATGTAAAGAAAACTGCTAAGTGCTAAGTTACATTATCATATGCAATGATGACAAATTTAAAAACAATTAGTGAAAGTCTCAAAGTAAATGATCCTACGAATGTCTATGAACTTCATATGAAATTCCATAATCACCTATCATAAATCAAAAATCAAGAGAGCATATCATAGCAAGCAATTCACAAGGAAGATACATGCATGATCCAGAAATGTCCTAACTAACCAGCAAATTGTACTTAAATAACTTCTTCGGTTGAAAGAAACAATCCAGTGACGAAAATCTGTCTTGCAGTGATTTTAAACTCCTGTTACATTTTCGATTTCTTTTCAAAGTTTTGAATCTGCATTGTAATTTAATCCATTACATTTTCGATTTCTTTTCAAAGTTTTGAATCTGCATTGTAATTTAATCTCAAATAGTAATAGTCCTACAAGGATTACGTAATGATTACGACTTTTTTCTTTACCTAGGTTCACAAGATGTTTATTACTAATATTTAGTACTAATTTGTGATTTACTTCCTAAAGTGTCACTTAAATATGGTATAGGCATTTCTCTATTCAAAAAATAAAAATAAAAATAATATGTTTATGGTATGTAAATTCAACTCGAAAACAGAAACGCTTGCATTGCTATTTATTTTTTGAGTTCGCTCGTATACATTAATAGGATTAAAATGAAGAAAAGATGAGTGTTATCAACTTTGACATTATTAGAAACAAATGAACTTGTCTCATGGCAGCTAGCTTTGTTTTATCAGTATAGGGAATCATATTAGAACACGAAGAAGGCATATTAAATTGATTCTAACATGAAACATATGTCATACTTCAGATACAACATTTAATTCTAACATGTAAATCGCCAACAAGATATATGGTCATCACTAGCAACTAGAATTTTGCAAAGAAATTCAACTTTAGTATTATTCAAGTGTCAAATCAAGTAAATCAGAATGAAATATAATCAATAAATGAATGAATTTCAAGTGTCAGCATAATCCTCAAGATTTTATTTCAATCTGGACACAAATACTATGTTTCTGAAATTGGAAATTTTTGCCATCAAGATTCTGAAAACGTTGTCGTATTTATTTATATTACTTTATAAACCAATCGTTGGTTCAATTATTAATATAAAATGTCTGCATATATTTGTTTCAAAGAGCTTGTTCCACCATACTAAGCTCATGTTTGATGGCATTTATAATGTTTTGAATAAGAATTCTTAGGAGAATGTGTTGGTAAAAAGTACAAAAAATTTGAATTTACGTGCAGAATATTTTTTTATGTGAACGTGTCGTTGAAAATGAGTACGTGGAAAAAAATTTCAATAATAATTATCAAACAGGGGCTAAATTAGAATAGAAACACATCACCATAAAATACTATACTATTTTCAAATAAAATTCTCAAATTCATTCATAGTCATATGAAAACTACATACATGCTAGTATTAATTGGGTTCAAGCATCACTAAAATGCAAAACAAGATGCAAAATTACAATTGTAGTAAATGGGCACTATTATAAAAAATAAATTTCCCGCACTTTGAAGTTCATAATCTATCTTCTATGTACAAATCACTCTCACACGACTTGAGATTATTATAAAAAATAAGTGATTCGTATAATACAATATCAATTAAAAATGACAAATTAATAGAATGTTTATATTTGAGAAGAGAGTTAGAAAAGATAATATAAGAGAGTCGCAAAAATCGTTGTCTTACAGTTGAGGAATCTCTCATTAGTGTATGTACTTTCAACACTACACAACTCCAATATAAAAATCTTATATACTCACAGTCGGTTCTCCTTCTATCTGCACGACTATGAAGAGAGAAAGAACAAGCCTTATATTGAATTGTCAAAATTTTAGAAATATTATATAAAATGTATAGAGTTTTTTTTTTTCCAAGTTGTGTTTAAACAATGAAATATTCCCTCCCTTTTATAGTGTAAAACTCAACTGCCACATTGATGTAAATTAAACTATTCAAATTATAATTTACATTTTAAAAACTAAAATTTTTTATTTTTTATGAAATCTGAAATTAAAACCAAAACTGAAAATTAAAATTAGCTTTCATTTTGAAAGTTTAAAACTTGTTTATGTTACGACACAAATAGCCTTCCCTAATCAACAATCATTATTCTGAGAGAAATTGTACCCCTCTCGCCTACAATTCCAATATTTTGCATCAATTTTACTTCTAGAAATATTGTGTCGATGTTGGTCTTCAACTAGTAAGTTACTTTAAAAATAGGAGTGGGCATCATTCGGTTCTGAAGGGAACCGAACCGAATACCAATGAGAATTGTAGAAGTGAAACTATTGGTTCCATATCTAACTACATAACCGAACCACTCGATTCCGGTTCGGTCTAGTCCGGTTCTTTATATATAAAATTATAAAATTAAAGTATGAAACTACTTGTCAAATTGAAAGGAATTAGTACACTCCTACATCACCATTCGTAAACACATTATGGACTCAGCCAAGTATAGACCTTCCATAGTCTTAAGAAATGCAAATTATCCTTCACATTTGATGTAATTCTTCAGGCAGGTCACTCGAAATCCTATTAGAAACAAGAGGTGATTTTTTACATATGAAAGAGCTTCACAAAAAGGGAATGCAAAGCGAGCCAAGGCTCAACCATCCTTCGGATCACACATTACAAAGCAATCATACTGTCACAATACCAAAATGATATTTTAGATTTAAACTTATTATTTTGAATAAACAATCCGCCAGTAATGAGAAATACACATTATTCATTGGGCAGATAATTATTGTTTTACTAATGACACGTTTCATCTCGTTATAACGGCCTTTGGCACAGAAAAGGTTTTTTCATCAGAATCATACGAAGTCGATGCAAGTGATTTGCAAAAATGTATAATACTATCACCAAGGCATCACAACGTTTTTTAAGGGGAAAGTGGGAACCATTTTCCAGTCAACGTATTTCTATAATTTCATTGACTAGGCAAAAATGGCATGGTTTATTAGGCATGAATTGAACATTAAGCAAAAATAATAACATTATTTAAATTTGAATTTAGATTACGCATTAGGTTTTGCTGAGGAAATAATAAGCGTATGAAAAATGAAATTTTGACATTTGATAATTTGGGGTCTAACATTCAGAGATTGGGGGCAATTTACTAATAAAAAGAGAAATTCGAGAGAACCAAATTCACTATTAATTCTCAACGTAGAATTGAGAATTGGTAACTGGATCAGAACCAACCGATTCTCGATCCACAGTCCAAAATCGACATGTTCAGTAGAGGAACCGGAACCAAATCGACCGATTCTATCTGGTTTCGATCCGGTTCCTGGAAAAAATACTCACCCCTATTTGAAAATGAGTAAATTGAAGATATTATGTGTAGAGTAGTCTCCAATGTCGGAAACCATTAGAATCCTTCATTAAATTATCGTGCGAAAATTCTCAGAAATATACCTTGTTTCAGTATTCTTGTACACCAACTTAAGTTAGAAAGAGCTTCGTAAAGTTGAACAAACCATGTGCTGTGATTAAACAAAAATTATGCAGTTTTCAAATGAAGATAGGTTATCTACTATAATGAAATGTTAAAACTACTTTATCTAGGGATGCACAAAAGATACAAAAACATTAGACCAAACTAGAATCGAATCGAAATCGACTAGTTCAGTCCGACTTTACTCAAATTCTAATTGGTTCTAAGTTAAAAAAATTTAGAAACGATTGGTTCCACTTCAGTTCTCAATTCTAATACCAAGAACAAAAAAAAATCAATTAAACCAAAATTTTTATAACAGTGGTTGGTGCAATGCACCAATCATTTACTTTTCATGAATTTAACCATAGTACATCAAACTCATATTCGGTCTAGTATGATGTTATTTAAAAACTCAGAAAGAAGATCTATTAGATTCCATAGATGTTAACGAGAGGCTTGATTCCTTCATCATTTTCAAAGTTAACATTTTCAACTCTCAAAATATAAAGAAAATAGAAGTAATATTGGAATGTGCTCTTCTCATTCAAGCTAATAGTTAAGCATTTGATATAGATTGTCGTATTTAGTTAAACTTGAAAATTGTAAATCACTAGTATTAATATAAATCATTTTAATGAACATATTTTGAAAAATTTAGACATTAAACCATTATAGCTTGAGAACCTATATATAGTTAGACATTTCATTTGCATTTAGTTATTGAATTTAAGAATTTAACACAAGAAATCGAACGATTCAATTCCATACTTTGAAATGGAACCAATAGTTCCATTTTCAAAATACCCATTTGTACTCGTTTCAGTAGGGTTCTCTTCAGAACTTGACCGAAACACATCTACTCCTAAATTTATCACTCTTTTGAAGACAAACTAATCTATTTTTATTTTCTTTTTAATTTACTAAAAAACACAAAGATTATAGTTCTCGAGTTGGATTGAAAAGCTCTCATAAAATTTTTAATTGGCCTCCATAATGGAGAATCAATTGCCCAACAACCCAACTTAAAGACAGTCCGTTCTATGCGCATTTGGGATTAGGGTTTTATTCTCCTTTAGTTCATTTTATCTTATTCCCCATTTGACGTCATATTCCTCTTTCACTATTCGCCTGTTTTACAAACCTAGATTAGGTTTGTTTAAAGGGACGGAGCCAAAAATTTGGTTTACTGAGGGCATAACATATATCTTTAAATATAAAGTCACACAAATATTATATTGAAAATTTTCTCACTATAATTTTAAGTCTTTCGCAAAGCTCTTCAAAGATTTACCAAATATATAGGTTGGGCGCAAACATTGGTAGCTAGTTTTCCTTTGACCCCTTTGCGTCTCACACACTAAGAATCCCTTGCATAGTCCTTACGCACTATTGAGTACAACTATTGGTTGAATTTACAAGTTTTAAGTTATGTCACAATAGGGGTGTAACCAATATCATCTTTAAAATTATATATTTGTAAACATCTCTAACTCTTATATTGAAATTTAAATATATTTCGAGAGATTAAAGATGGAATTCCATATTTTTCAATTAAATATGAAAATTAATATCTAGGCAAAATTGGTGGATAAAACTTGATAATCACCTAATTATAACTTGTTTAAATCCATATTTTTTTTTCAAACGAACATATGCTATGATATTTTATGCGAATGAGTATAATTATGGTAGATTTACTAATATGCTTTAACAATGCATTTTTGTACAAATATTTTATTATAGTAGTGTTCGTGCATGACGATAGTTATCGAACCGTTATGAAATTGACACATATTCATTAGGAAAAAATTGATAACTCCTATAATTAACATTACATTTTGAGAAATAAGAAACATTTCACAAAATTACAAAATCAAGTCACTACAAAATAAAAAACTATATATATTTTTTAATATTATGTATTGTAACCCATTTTGTAGGTTCCCTATATTAGAAAATTCATATGAGAACTAATCAATGGATATATGTAGGGGTGGCTACCGAGCCAAGCAGCTTGTCGGCTCGGCCGCTCGGCTCGTAAAAAATGAGCCACGAGCTCGGGCTCGTCATCAAGTGAGCTCGACGAGCCGATCAAAGCTCAGCAAAAATCCAAAGAAAATTTTTTAAAAAACGTAAAAAAAAAAAAATTCAAAAAGCTCGTGGGCTCTCGGCTCGGCTCGTGAGCTCACGAGCTCGTGGGACGAGCCGAGCTTGTGGTTTTAAGGGCCGAGCCGGCTCAGCTCGGTCCATTGCAATCACTAGATATATGAAAATAGTTTATTTCTTTTAAATATATCCTTACAAATAGAAAATTAATTATTTGCTCATTAAAAAAAAGATTGACGACATCAACAATTGAAATCTCTACATATTACATGTAGAAATTGTAGTAGTTAGAAGAAAAGTTGAATGTGTATTATAACATCTATTGTGCGCATTCGACTCCTACTATATGATCATATGTAACTGTTATGATTTTGGATGAGTTGTTTAAAAAAAAGAAATTGTGACTTGCTAATTAATTATATATTGTGTAATTACAATAAATTCAAGTGGCAATGGTTCATGTGAGATGTGATAAATAATTTTGACTCTAATTATTGTTATCTTGTAAAATTATAACAATTTCATGTGACGATTGTTTATGTAGACATAAATGATTGTCAGATGTAACCATTGTGACATATGATTGGATTTTAGCAGCATATAATTATGGCTCATGTAGGTAGTATCGATTCTATATTGTAGAGTTGTGAACACGAATTTTGGAGCCATCTGCTCATGTAAATAGAAAGATAATGATTATTTTCTCTTAGTACAAAATCAAATTAACAATTTGAAAATTTTGAATTATCTCATTCCTAAACATGTGCTGATGTTGTTTCGTCTATTTCATCTACTACGAGGCGTCGACTGTCTGTTTCATCTGTTTTGTTTGCGTTGGTGTTGATGGTTGTGATGTGGTAGATACGAAGGAGATGATAGATTTGAGGAGATCATGGTGGTGATTGTTGATATAGGCAGTGGTGTCGGCCACGACGATGGTGGGATTTTCGTGGGGTTTGTGGTTGTGGTATGGTGGAGATGGTTGTTGTGATTGTTGGTACAGGCGGTGACATCAGTGGTAATTGTGGTTGTGGTTGTGGTGATTGTTGTGCTAGCCGTGATGATGATGGGGAGATGGTGGCAATGATGGCGGTGGTTGCAGCAATGTAGGTGGTGGAGAGGCGGTAGTTCTGGCGATGCAGGTGGGGGTACGGTGGGGTTGGTTTGGTTTGGGATTGTATAAAGAGGGTTTGTGGTCAATTATTTAGGTATTTTGACCAATAAATTGATTAATTTGTGCCCAATATATAATATATGATTGATAAAATAGATAATTTGTGATCAATAAATAATATGTTGTTTACATTGGAAATTGTTTAAATAAAATTCAAGCCAACTTCAATTGTAAATGAGAATTCAATTGAGTGTTTATCAACAGAATACCAGCATTAATACAATGATCTCTTCTCCTTTTGAAAGAGATATTTGAAATATGAATATGTAAGGATACTTTTGTAGTAAGGTTTTTCAAACTTTCCTTGTTTCATCTTCCTCCCTATTATAAGGAGAAATTATGCATGCATTCTTCATTTCCAGTCTTGTCAGTTACAATGCCGAGTTGAGAAAGTACATTTTTTTGTCACGTTTAGATTGGCTAAAGAGTTTGGCCTGTTAAGTAATTATGAGTTAATTTCATATGTGGTCCCCAACAATTAATGACTTACTTAGGGGGGGAAGCTAGAGCATCTCATTGGCGTGAATAGTGGACGCTGATGCAAGACCTTCTACATGTCATTTGCTAATTGACTGTTAGTGCAATGTGTAAGAAACCTTTAATTATTATATTTCCTCCGACCTTGATAAACTACATAATTCGAGCTGACCTTAGATACCGAACTCACGTTAGTATGGACTCATCACATACACCAAATTGAACTTATCGACCTCGCAAGTCGGATGCCAACATATGTGATCTAAACAAATGTGAAATTGTGACTAAATTTGTAATCGTGACTCACAATTTGTTTAGTTATGATTAATTAATTTAATAATTTGTTATCGTAAATAAGTTGTGACATGTGAAATTTGTGATTTGTGAACAAAGCATAATACGTGACCTATTAATTTGATAAATTATGACTTGTAAAATTTATGATCGAGAAATAATGTGACCAATTAATTGATAATTTGTGATCGAAAAATAAATTGTAATTGTAACGTTTGTAATTGTGATAGTACAAAATCGTGACCATATATTGTATAATATTGTGACTTTAGTATATTAAATTAATAAAATATTTTTAAATTAATTATTTAATTAATAAAATATAATTAAGACCTGATTTTTGAAAAAATAAAACTAATTTTTTAATTTTGAAATTGTATTTTGTAACCACCTTATATACGTAATGTTCATTGGAAAAATTTCATATCTAAGAAATTAAGTATGATTCATTTCAAAACTAAGAAATAAAGTTCATTATTTCAAAAATCATATACTAATTAAATTTTATTTATGAAAAAATTAATTAAAAATATATTTTATTAATTAAGTATATTAATATCACAATTCTATACTACTTTGTTACAAATTATCGAATTAATTATTTACAAATTATTTATCAGTCATGAATAAAAAAAATTTATATGTTACAAATTATTTTACAATTATAAATAAAAAAATTAAAGGTCATAATTTATTCATAAATCAAAAGAAATTATAGATCAAAATTTATTTATTAATCATAGATAACAAATTTTACAAGTCACGACTCAAATTTTTAGTCACATATTATGGGTAATTAGCACATAACGTTCTCACCTTTCATTGTTATTGTGGAAAACATCAATACCTTTCATTTTTGGCATTTTCACCCTTATTTTTACATTTCATTGCGCAAAATGTCATTTTCACATATTTTCTCAAAAAAATTATGAAATAATCAATATACCATTCTCTTTAAATAAAAAAGAAAAAAGAAAAAATAATTGCAATCACTGTCCCATTTTAAAAAAAAGGTCCAAATAAGTCACAAATAAATTATTAAAATTGTAATTAGCACATAATGTCCCCACCTTTCCCTATTATTGCAAAAAACGTCCAAACCTTTTTTTTTTGGCATTTTCACCCTTAATTACACATTTAATTTCACAAACCATTATTTATATCCACTTTCATCCAATTTTCAATAAAAAGCTGTGAAATGACGAATATATAATCATATTTAAATAAATAAAAATATATTTTTAATTTCTAATTCCTTAATAATTCATTTGGGACTCGTTTGCATTTTTTAATTTTTTTTAATTTTTAAATAAATTTAATCGGGGCTCGTTTGTACTTTTTTAAAAAAATATTTTTTTTAAATAATTTATTGTGGACTTGTTTGAAAAAAAATTTGAGACTATGGTTGCAATTAATTATTTATCTTTTATTTAAATTGGAGGGTATATTCGTCATTTCACAAATTTTTATTGTGAAATTGGTTGAAAATAGACAGAAATGATGGTTTGCGTAATTAAATGTGTAATTAATGGTGAAAATGTCAAAAAAATAAAAGGTATGGACGTTTTTTGCAATAATAGTGAAAGATATGGACATTTTGTGTTAATTACTCTTTTAATAATTTATTTGTGACTTATTTTGATATTTTAGAAAAAATTGAAATTGTGATTGCAATTTATTTTTTTCTTTTTCTTTTTGTTTTATTTAAAAAGAAGGGTATATATGTCATTTCATAATTTTTAATTGAGAAATAGGTAAAAATGACTTTTTGCACAATGAAATGTGAAAATAAGGGTGAAAATGCCAAAAAATGAAAGGTAGAGACGTTCTCCACAATAACAATGAAATATGAGGACGTTATGTGCTAATTACCCTAAATATTATTTATTAGTCACAAGTTATTGGTCACGTATTATTTATTGGTAAAATAATATCAAATTTATTGATCACAATATCAAATATTTGGTCATAATCAACCAAATAATTGGTTACAAACACTCTTTCTACCTCCCACAACCACCACCACCTCGTCGTACCACCACCTCAACTTACCGCACCCCACCACCATAACAATCACAAAACCATTTCCACACCTATAGCACCGCAAAACGCACCACCACTACACCACATCACCACCGCTACATCGTCATCTGAACTTGTGCAAAACCACCATCGCCTGCTCGCATAGCAGCGATCGCGAATTCTCCTTAAACCACCTGAAAACTCAGCTCCCATCTCATATCTAAATCACCATTAATCCCAACCACCCGAAAACACCCCAAAACCATGCACAATAGTGAACGCTGTTGCACGAAATAGATGAATCTATGTCGGAGCCACCTCTTTTCCAAATATTCGCACCATCGCAAGAGTCTCTGCAAGTCTTCTTCTAGCCACCAGACAAATCTACGCCAGAGCCACCGCTTCTTCCTACATTGACATCACTGAGTGTGCGGGGCTGCATAGCGTCGTTACTTCGTAGTGACAATCTGTGAACGACGCCATCGTCGCTTCCGCTCGGCACGACATTACTGTGAGAGGTGTGTGGTGGCACGGTGCAGTTGTGGAGGGTGGGTATAGTGGATTATTATGATTTATTATGGTGGATACGGTGGTTGTGTGTCTATTGAGGATTTATTTGATCATTAATTATTAGATTATTTATGTTTTTGAATTAAAAAATAATTGTAATTTGATTTTTGAAAGAAAATAAGTATGATTTGATTTTTGAAAGTGAAACTTGAAAAGCAGAGTGTGTGTAATTTTCACTTACTTTTATCTTTAGCTTATTTGTATTTGAGGCCCTGCATTATATAACATTGAATTTTTGAATAATGTGTGGTTAAAATGTAAAAGAAAATTTAGGTTTATGTGCAAATTATTTAATGTGTGGTTAAAAAAAGAAAATAAAATTTAGGTTTATATATAAGATATTTTATTGTAAGAATGTGTAGTTGAAAATGAGTTTGAGATTTTTTTTTTTAAATAAAAGGATCAAACAAGGGTTTAGCCCCCCATCTCACAATCATTATTTGGAGAAAATAAAGTTTTGAATAATGATTTTTAGGAGAATATGTGGTTAAAAAGTATAATTTTTATAAAATTTATGTATAAAATATTTTATTGTGTGAATGTGTGGTTAAAAATAAGTATGTTGAAAATAATATCCTAAAACGCGAGATTTAATTTTTTTAAACGGGGGGCTTAATAATTTTGAAGAAAAGTAATTTTGTGTTCCCATATAAAATAGGCCTCTTCCCCTCCCCCAAGCCATCAACAAACTATAATCCACCTTCCAAATTCATCACTTTCACATAAGCAGCTCACATTTTTCTCTATATATCTGTCTGAGATGTCGGTAAGTATTTAGCATACAACTTCTTGTTAATATTACGTATACAGTGTAAAACCCTAATGGGTTCATTGCCAATTGTGCGAATGATTTTGTTTCAAATTTGTGCGATTTGACGGAAATTAAAGTGATGCAGATCTTTGAGTACAATGGAAGTGCCCTAGTGGCAATGGTGGGGAAGAATTGCTTCGCGATCGCGAGTGATCGCCGGTTGGGAGTACAGCTGCAGACAATCGCTACGGATTTTCAAAAGATCTATAAAATCCACGACAAGCTCTTCATTGGTCTATCTGGCCTGGCTACCGACGCCCAGACACTGTAAATGCTATTTTCCAATTTTGTTATACTCATTTATCTCCTGTATGTAGTTATTAACTTTTATCGATATTTTGATCATCATCCGTATTTATACCGTTAGATTTTAAGCTATATGATGTTTAAGTTGATACACATATTCTAACTATAGCAAGCTATGATATATTTGGCATGATTTGCAAGATTAGGAAATTTATTATAAAGGGCCAAAGTAGTGAAGGAAAATGAAAATTCATCTTCCTTTAAATTTTTCTCAGATGCCCTTCTTTGTTTACTCAATCCTTCGTAATCCAAAGGTTATCCTATGTTTTAATGATGACGAATTTCTCCTACCTTAGTTTTTTAGAATTCTTCACAAAACTTTTGTTCATGTATTATAGTAATTTGGACAATCATGAAATGGAAGGAAGTGAAGGTTGGAAGTGGATTTATGTGGTTTGAGTTGTCTGTTTTTGTATGGATACGAAGAAAGAAGGAAAAGAAGGATAAGACATGTACATGCATATCAACAAAAAACTAGAAAGGAGACCATTTTTTCATCTTGACCTTCAAACTCCGAAGGATGAATATGACATGCAGTATGTTGTTTAAAACTGTTGACAAAGTTGAAAGCATATGTAGTGCAATAAACTTGTTACTAGGGAAAGATACAACTCTGAAGGATTATATGGAATGTGATGTTGTTATACTCTAGTTCCAATTATTGAACCTTTCTCCAGTAGCTTGCAAATTGTTTTGGACTATTTATGGCTAACGTTTATGTGTTCCGTTGAATATTGCCGAGGCAGGAAGTAAAACTTAAATGGCCACTTCTAAGTATCACCAAGCTAAGAATTTAGTGAAAGGATCAACTCTTTCCTGGGGTGTCTTTATTTTAAATTGGTTTTTGCTAAATATTATGGGATTACTGATTTCTTTCCTCCTTTTTATTTTTGAACTCTCTGAAGGTATCAGCGGCTTGTGTTTCGTCACAAATTATATCAGCTTAGAGAAGAGAGGGACATGAAGCCTGAAACTTTTGCTAGCCTCGTATCGGCTATTCTTTACGAGAAAAGGTTGGTAATATTGCAAATAACTCTGATTGTCTCAGGAACGCGCTACTTAACTTGGTGCACTTGAGGGCTGTGCAGTTTAAAATAAATTGTTGTTGCTTTGATATAATTTTTATTTTTAAAAAGAATGATTTAACAGTTAGATAATACTAAATAAAACTTGAATGCCATATGGTTCACATAAATTTCAGCCTAGATCATACCAGTGGGATGAGGAACTTTAAAGTGGAGTAAATAACCTCTGTTTCTGAGCAATTAAATAATATAGACTTGGTTGGAAGCATATGTTCTGCACTTTGCTATATATAGTGCATGCATTTCTTTTACTTCCTGATAAATTTTCTTGTTTATGAAAAAACTAATAATAATGGAATATAGTTGGTCCATTATATATCATATTTTGTGCGTTGATAGTAGTATCCTATTACACATCACAGCTGCTCTTGGAAAATATGCTATATGTGTGCATCAATTTCTTTTATGTTTTTCGTGGATGGTTGTTTTGAAAACTTATGCATTGGTTATTTACTGCTAAGTGCGGCAAATGGTGATTAGAGACTTAATAACCCATAGCTACATCATAGAGACAAGATTTGCAGGTTCTTGGAAGATGCAGATGAAGAGAACTAAGTTAGTGAATTTTTGTTTTTATTTCCTTTTTCCCTCTCCCCTTTTGTTTACGCACATGTGAATTGATTCATGCCATTATATTAGAAGAAATCTCACACTTCATACATTTTTTTTAAAAGATTCAAGTATTGAGAGAATGATGTGCTTTGTTTCTTCTTTGTTTGGTTTAGATTCGGTCCGTACTTCTGCCAACCTGTAATTGCTGGACTTGGAGATGAAGACAAGCCCTTCATTTGCACCATGGATTCTATTGGTGCCAAGTATGTCAAGTTTCTTCCTCTCTTCAATTTTTCATCAGGATTTTTGGTCTCTTTAGATTGTACCCTTCTCTACAAAAATAAAATTAAATATAATACTTCGAGGTCCTAATTAGTTCTTGCAAGTCATAATTCTCATAATTACACCAATTTCTTGGACTTTCTGCATCTTCATATTTTTAGTTATTTTGATTTCGTAAGTGTTATGCTTTGTATACTTTTCTTGAAAGACAAGTCATCTAGAGTTTTTACATAAACTTGTGTGCTTAAAATACATTCTGTTTATGTTCTAAACTCTGTAGCACGGACACTTCAATTAAGGTAGCGTGTGTCGGACACGAGTCGATACCGACACTTTTCGGACACTCTACCGTAATCATTTTTCTTCTTATATTAAAAATATTATATATTATTAATTCAAAATTATTAGCAAGTAATAAATAGATACTCATGTTTAAAAGATTTCAACAAGAAAAATTAATTGTTAATTCAAAATTATTAGCAAATAACAAATATATACTCATGTTTAAAAGATTTCAACAAGAAAAATTAATAAAAAGTATAAAACTAAATTTATTCTATATAAATGAAGAATTTTTAAGAATTTAATCAACGTGTCGATGACGTGTCGCGTTTGTACTTTTTTTAAAAATCTCGTGTCGACGTATCCGACACGTGTCTGTATCGGTGCATTATAGGTTCTAAGAATTCAATGTATAAGGAAAAAGTGGTAATTCAGATTTGCGTAACATTCAAATCTCAGTATTTTCTGTGGAAATAATATCTAGAATGTTCTCGTTGGATTGTACTGCCTTAGATTGTTTGGTGAAATTATATTTTTAAATTGATTAAAACCTCAATGCTATAATGTTCCTGTTTTCAAAGGTGTTGTCATTATTTATGCAATGCTTAAAGCTTGAGTTACAACTAGCAGTCAAGCTTGATGCTCATTTCAGACGTATCTTGTTAGATTTAACATGCAGTGTTTTGTAGATGTGTATTTATGCTTTTTTTTTTTTTTGCTATAGTTTTTGTTTCTTTAAATGTCAGGGAACTTGCCAAAGATTTTGTTGTTGCCGGAACAGCCTCTGAATCTCTGTATGGTGCCTGTGAATCAATGTTCAAGCCTGACATGGTTTGTCATTTTACTTGATATTGCTTATCCTTTTTTTGTGGTTTTAAACTTAACCTTTATAAAGATAGCATTTAAATATTCTTTTTGGGCTTATTACTTGTATAATTAAGTACATGAGCCAAGTGAGGCTGTTGCTGAGTAATAAATTCTCTTTCCCCTTCTGGCCTCCTTCCCCCACACCCATCATCAAAGTTATGCGAGTGTTTATATGAAAACAATTCATAATTGATGATTTCAGTAGAATCCACAGGTGATTTTGAACTAATTTATACATCAGACTGCTCACAAATAATCTATACTTCAGTTGCTCTAGGTTGTAGACAATTTTTTGGCAGTATGAGTTGTTTTTAGTAAAGCAAATTTCTGGACACTTTTGGCCTTGTTTCTGTGATGTCATAGAGATAATATAAACTTTTTTATTTACCAGATTGTATAAAAAAATATTTGGCTTCTTCACGGGTTTGTAATGAGTTCATTTTTCTTTATTTATACTTGGTTGGAACTTGGAAGTGTGACATATTCTTAATTTTGTGTTCGTGTTGTTTTTCTTAGGTTTTAAGAGATCCTGTTGGCCAGTTAATGAATGTATTTTTACGACATGATTAATGAATTCTGTTTGTTAGAAAGAAAAAATATTATCTAGATAAAATACGTTATATCTAGATAAAACATTTTCTATGTTTGTAAGAGAGAAAATGTTGGTCAGCTTTTCACTTGATTATATAGTTAAACCCATTGTACTTGTGTTATTTGCTAAGAGCTGGTGCACAGTATAATACAGTGTCTCTGAATCAAACATATGATGATTCTGATGAATGCAGCTGATGCAACATAATGTTGGCCAAAGTAACTGTAGTTTTTTTTTTTAAAGATTAATGAAAAAAGGTTTTTGTCATCATCGCTTTAGTCCTTACCAACTCTGCTTGGAGTTATCAAGTTACCCAGGCATTAGATGTTGGGATGAGACGCTTCTGTTATATGGAAAAAGGAATACTGCATGGTTCTCATGGAAGTCCGACTCAAAGGTTCCACTTGCTATTATGCAATGATCAGTAGAAAACATAAGTTATCTATGTTATGTCTAGTAGAGTTATTATCTAGTCAACCAACAACTCCATGAACAACAAACTGAGGCATGTTTCTAGTAATATTGCCATGTAGCACCACTAGTCCATTTGGCAATACATGGCGTCAAATATTAAATCCAATTAAATGTAGTGCTATGGGACCTATATAATTTTACTTACGATGTTTTGGCACATAAACTGCTGTTTTAGCTCAAGTGGTGTATATTGCATTACTCATGAATGATGGGTTGGCTATAATCAACGGTGTAAAATCATAATAACAAGCTTTGAGTAGTTCACGTGTAACTCCATAAATCCCTCATGTCACTTTGGAGGCTTTGTAGTTTGTATGATCAAGGTAATATTAGTTATAGGTCGGATGTCCCTGAAGGGACAGGGACAGGGACAGGGACATCCAATCTATAACTAATGTTTCATTAAAGAATGAAACATCTGTATCTACTAATAGCAGTAATACTTATGCTTTACATAATGTGCACATTTCACAATAGCTGTTGTACGTAATTACTGCGCTTATCTTAATTTGAATCTCTTTGTCCGCCTCTTTTATGTGCTTTCTCCTATGTTTTATTGGTACATCAAGCCCACACATCTTGTATTTGGATATCTCCACATGTAATTTTTTCCTGTAAATGATCCTAAGGACTACATAACCCCACCTTAAATCGACGTGTCAGTTGTAATTCTCATTCTCATGCTTAATTTTTTACAGTCACAAAAAAAAAGAGCGAATATCTAATCCATGTATGCAGTATATATATATATATATATATAATGTAATGCCACTGAGGTGAAGATGAAATCCAGTTTGACTATAATAAATTTGGTAGTCTCTATCCTTTTGTTTCTTTCGTGCTTTACAACAGTGATTGCTTGATCATCCTTCACGAAAATTATATACCTTAATTCGTTTTGATTTGCTGCTGATTTCATCCGGGCTGGGTGATTTTTAAGAAATGTTTTCCTGAGCATGGGAGGAGGAATTAGTTTCTACTAATTTATACATCATAAAGTGTTTATTTTCCATTACAACGTCCATCGAATCTAAGCTGTTATGTTATTATAAAAAGTTGAAAAAATCTCTAACCGCCTCACTTTCATTTGAAATTGGATGTTTCTATTAATTTATACATCACAAGGTGTTTATTTTCCATTACTGCGTACATCAAATCTAAGCTGTTATGATATTATAAAAAGTAGAAAAAATCTCCAACCACCTCACTTTCATTTGAAATTAGTTAGTACATTGTCTAATAACTTCTTCCCATAAGATGATAAAATCCCAGACTCACTGATTTTTTATTTTAACACTTGATTTTTGTGATGCCAATGGTGCAAGATATTTAACCGTTTCAGGATGCTGAGGAATTGTTTGAGACCATCTCACAAGCACTCCAGTCCTCAGTAGACCGCGACTGTTTAAGTGGCTGGGGAGGGCATGTCTATGTCGTGTAAGTCTTTTTGGTGATTGCTTTTCTATAGTCATTTTTTTCCTCGTGAAAGTTTAGTTCTTGGAAGCATTATACTTGTGGATCCCTAAAAGCAAGATCAAATTTTTGTGGTGGTTTTTTTAGTGCAATTTCAATGAGAATTCCACTGAGTTTTTTATATTATGGCAGCACACCGACTGAAGTTACAGAGAGGATCCTGAAGGGAAGGATGGACTGATTTTCCTCCTATACACCGACTGAAGTTATGGAGAGGATCCTCGACTAGGCTGACTTTGCCAATTTGCTGATAGAATACTCTGTTGTTTGACATGGATGTATACTTCATCTCTAACTTTGGATGTTTGTATTGTTGATGAGTGATCTTTATGATTTTTTGCAAAGATGAGTTTGATGTTGATGTATACAGAGTAAGTTCAATAGCTTTTACATCTTCTCTTTGACGACTAATTTCAGCTGTGTCAATTGGCTATTATGTTTGATG
This sequence comes from Fraxinus cuspidata, assembly GCA_903798385.1. Taxonomy (NCBI): domain Eukaryota; kingdom Viridiplantae; phylum Streptophyta; class Magnoliopsida; order Lamiales; family Oleaceae; genus Fraxinus; species Fraxinus cuspidata. Next base: position 28,954 of record CAIGRP010034781.1, read on the forward strand.
TACTATTTAGTTACCTCCTAAGGAGCTTCTCGTTCCACCATTGCTGTCAATGGAATATTTTGTGCATTTCACTTCTCTTTTGGTGATTATGTGTGTAACATTTTCTGTGAGAGACCACAGCCAGTTGTATGCTCTAACCCGCCTACCCCTTGCCCCGACCTCCCCAACCCCGTTCCCGTGCTCCCCTCATCACCGCACCTGCCTTCCCACATGTCATGGTGTGACCTCTACCTCACGTCTCCTGTTCTGATTACGCCCTCTTCCTCTCGTCCAACCCTTTCACACCCCCCTCGCAGTCCCCTCCCCACCATTGTCCTTTTTAATCCCATTTCTTCTCTCATTATGTAGTCTGTGAAAGTCGCAATAAAGTAATTGACTAATCAAGAAGAAATTTGTCATTTCAGGTGACAAGAAAAACTAGCTGGACACTTGGTTGCTTTAGTTAAGCATAAAATTTAGACGAGATTTTTCCCAACCCTTAACTAGTTTTTGTAACTTTTCAGGAATATTTCAATAGTAATTTCAATTAATACTGATATATGAAATAAAGTAAGAATTAAACAACTCTTGAAATTGAGTATAATTAAATCTATTTTTGCACATCTCTTGTTATTTATCTCTTAACTTCTATTGATTTATAAAATGTCGCGAGTTTTAGACCTCAAAAATAAATTAAATATTAAAAATTTCTGCCCCATCCAAATCTTCATTGCGATAGATTGCGATCGACTTCTATCTACTTTTCATTGATTAAATATGCATTTATTCAATATATTAGTACCAAATTACATTACTTGTCCATTTATCCCATCAATAGTTCCAACTTGTGTAGATTTCTACGTGACCAAAACCTTAGAAAATCCATGCAACTTCACTAAGGGTGTGTTTGAGCCACATTATTTTGAAAGAATGTATTTTGAAAAAGTAGATTGACGAGGAATGTGTGGTTGATAAAGAAGGAAAAATTATTGATGTGATGAAAAATATTATTTTATTGAAGAATGTGTAGTTGAAAATAAGTAGAAGAACGCGAATGAAAATTTTATTGTGGCTCAAACATGGACTAAATTATTGCGTTACATGTGCATGCAAATCAACAGCTAGATAAAAACATACGTAATGTATGGTTTTTTTTCTCTCTAGATTTTGCCACTATTTGGTGATTATTAAAATTGGATTTTTATTAGCTTTTGATAAAAGTTGCTGAACTATGTAAAAATACACGGTTCTTCTATTAAAATTTCTCGGTTAAATTCTTGCATGAACTACTCAACAATACAAAATAAGCAACATTATCGTATATTTATAACTCAAATAATCCAAATTAAGGACACGTGATTATTATTAGTTGCTGATGCTGGTGGTAATCTCGAGCTTTCAAGGGTTAATATCTTGCAAGACAACCCTCAACCATCGGATGTTTTATGGGAATTGGCTGTGGTAGTAGTCTGTAATGTTCTACAATCGAATGCTGAGTACTATTTTAAAGTTCCCATCGAGGTTCTTGTAAGGATCTTGCATTCAACTTCGGAAAGGACCTTCACATTTGCTCTAAATGCACTGATTGTTCAAGAAAAAGCTGATGCTTCAAGTACCGAATTGATGGCTGAAGTGGGTGCCATAGATTCTCTATTAGATTTACTAAGATCTCACCAATGTGAAGAAGCAGCATGTAGCTAGTCTACTGGAAGCTTTAGGCTTCTTGCGGCTCTTTCTCTTGGAGACCTCTCTCAGCATGAATGGCTTGCAAGATCGAATGATTCTGTTTCTGCTTGCCCAGCACTAATAAGCCTGCTTGAAGATAAGCCGACAGAAGAAATGAAAACTGTGGTAGTCTGTGCATTGCAAAACTTTGTCACGCACGGCAGAACCAATAGGAGATTCGTAGCTGTAGCAGGTGGCGTAGTGGTTATTCAAGAACCGCTACAGTCACCTAATTCAGAGATTGCGGTACAGGCAGCATTGCTCATCAGATTTTTATTTTCAACTCACGAACTTCAAGAGCAAGTATCAAACGAGCTCATCGGTTCTTTGACAGGTAAGTTTTCGATAAATTTTCGCTTTTTTGGTTCTTGATGTGTATTTCTCAACTCACACTTCCCATTTAAGTACAAGTTTTCAATTAATAGATTTAATATGCCTCTTCATATCAATGGATTTGAATAACCTTGTTGAAAACTATCTAAACCATTTTGGATTATTCTCTATTTTTATAAACACGTTGGCCATTGCCCCATGAATCTTCCAGTTCAGATGGCCAGTCCTCTAATTTGCAAAACTCAAGCTCAAGCTCAAGCAAGTCCATTACTCAAAATATATAATTTTACATTTTCAAGTATTTATAAATCATATTTGGTGCCTTCTGCTGTCAGCATATTCATTCTGGTTAGAGTCATGTTTCTTGTTGGTAAATCTTCTGATTTATTCCTGGATTATTTTGCATTTAGAAAGCTTACTCTAAAAATATATAATGTATTGCATCGAGAATCATTTTTTTGGACAATTTTAACCTTACTGCAATTCGATTATTTCAATAATACCTTATTTTTCATTTTTCAATATGTAATAAATATAACGAAATCTTTGTCATGTATGAATTTTGGGTTATTAATTCTCAATTAATTAATATTCACACGAAACTTGATTTATATGAATCTAGAATTATTATACATAAATTTATTTATATTCATATATCTAAAAATTTTAATGATTATTTAAATTCATGTATTAACAATTAATTCTTATATACCGAATATAGTATAAAAATATTGTTCATTTGTACTATTTCATCATCACAAAAATCTGAATTATAGAAATTGAGTTTTGAGAGTACAATTTTATTTCTTAAATTTCTATCTTAAATTTTATTTTCTTTAATTTATTTGAAACTCATCAAATCCTCCCAACAAATTGTATTAAATATTATCATTACATCACTTATAAAATATTTTAGAATAACAATGCAAGTTCAACTCTGACCAGTATTTTTTAAAGTGTTAATATGCACTGCTCTAGAGAGAGAATTGTTGTCAACAGCCAATGCGAACGTAGAGATTTTGAGAACGATACAGTTTATATTTGCCAATTTTCAGAAGCTCCACTCATCAGAAGCAGCTAAACTGTGTATTCCACCTTTAATAGCAGCGCTTAAATATGGTAGTGAGACCGTCCATGATTCTGTACTGACCACTTTATGCTTGTTGAAACAATCTTGGCCAACCTCTCTGACCGTTGTGTCCATATCCCAAGCAATGGTAGTGGCTGAAGCCATTCCTACTCTGCAACTGCTTATGAAAACTAGCCCTTCAAGTTTTCAAGGTCGAGCTGAGAGCCTGTTGCCTTGTTTACCGGGTTGTTTGGCGTGCGACAAATCTGAAGCGCGTCATGGGGGCACGAATCTTTTTTGTCGATTGATAATAGTTGATAAGTGTAATTTGTATGCTTATTCAGACCATATTACTAAGCTTTCATGTCTTCAAAATGTTAAATTTTACTTAACTTATGTTGATTTTCTGTTATTTCAGTGTTGGACCCATTTTAGAGCAATCAGAAAAGAAAAACGATCAAAATGAGAATATAATGAAGAAAATGACTAATTTGCATTATATGAAAGAATTGAGGATTTGGATAGCAAACATTAATTAATTGGGCATCTACTTGGACTTTTGGTTGGATTAAAACATGTGAAAATTACATGGAACCAGAATTTTCAAGTTAACATTTCAAAAATCAGATTTAAATTTTATTTTTACAAAAATCATATCATAATTAAACATTTAAACATTAATAATAATATTTTAAAACTAAATTAATCCATATACCCACCTCTGTCCACCCAAACCCTAATTATTTTCCTCTCTCCCTCCTCTCTATACATTTCTCTCCCTCCTCTCATTCATCTCTCTACTATGCCGACGCGATTGCAATATGACACCACAGCGACACGAGCGACGCTGGAGTCGGCGTCATCCCATGTAAGAAGATCTAAGAGCGATGAGTGGTCTTCAAACTGCTATGATTTTCAACAGTGGCGATGATGAGGATGAATCTTCTTGGGGGTGTGGTGGTGCTGTTGGTGCCATTTGAGGTGGTGGAGTGGTGGTTTGGGGTGGTTTTGGTGTTGTCGGGGTTTTTATTGGTTGTGCAGGTAGAGATGCGACTGTGATGGTGGATCGGCAACGATGTGCGTGGTGGATCTAGCGGCGGTGAGCGTGGCGATGAGTTTTTGAGGTTTTTGTTGATGGTGCAAGTGGAGGTCGTGGCAGTAAATGATAGTGATGGTANTTTAAATTAAAATCTGAATTTTAGTTTCTACCAAATATGAACTAAGTGTATCGAGTTTTGAGGCTTGCCCCAAGAATGGCAGATAGACCCAAACTCTTAAAAGATGTCGAAAAAAAACCATAAAGACCTCAAGCCGTCAAGCCTATATATTATAAAATTCCTCGATGTGATAGGATAACCATGTTAGATAACTTCAATAGAAATTTTGATGATTAAAAAATAAATGAATATATTCTTTATATTTTTATCTCTAGAATTGAGATATGGAAAAGCTTTTCCATTATAAAACTAGAGAACCTCGCCTCTTAAAAGTGGTTCTGGGGACAATTTCATCGCCAGTGTATGGGTTCTATTGTTGAGGAATTAAAGTTACACTGTATGTTTGGTGACCAATTTTGCTTTTTTAAAAGGAGATCAACTTATTATCGGAACAGGATGTAGGGTACCAACAATAAAATTTTGCTATCGAAAATATATGTCCAGGTCTTTGGATTTATAAGGCCTAGATTGTGACAGTTCTGCTACAGGTACAGTGTGATTGATAACTTTGTTTATAAGATTTAGCTTAAATGAAAGAAATGGAAGAAACGGAATTGCAGAATTAAGGGAACATTTCCATTGCATTCAAGACTTAATCATTCACCATACAAAACGTCTACTATTTAACAAGAAAACAAAGGAATATTCTCATACAATACAGTAACAACCGACTGGAGAAAAGGAAAGAAAATGCTATACTAAAGAATTAAAAAAATCTGCTATAACAGAATTGTCAGGCTTGGATCCGGCTTCTCCATTTATATTCTAGAGGCTTCTGCTCTTTTGCTTCTAGTGTGCTTCCATCCAGCTCATCTTCCATGTAGGCTGGTGTTGCTGGTAGTTGCTGACTCACATTTTCTGATAGACCTCCCCCCCAAGATGGATAGTATATATCTTCTACTCTCATCTCGAGAAGATGAGAATAAAAACTTTGAGAGTTCAATGCCTTAGTTAAAAGGTCTGCTATTTGCATACCACTGCTGACATGCCCAGTAACAATGCTCCCATCTTGGATCTTGTCTTGAATGAGATGGCAATCGAGCTCAATGTGCTTGGTCTTCTCATGGAAAACGGGATTTGAAGCAATATGGAGTGCAGCCTTGTTATCACAGAATATGGTTGCTGGTTGCGGATGATTGATTTGCAAGTCACTAAGGAGATATCTTAGCCATGTTAATCGCAACACAGACTTGCCATTGCTCGGTACTCTGCCTCTACGGATGATTTGGACACAACTCCTTGCTTTTTAGACTTCCAAGACACCAAAGAAGAACCTATGAAGACACAATATCCGCTAACAGATCTCCTTGTGTCTTGGCAGGCCCCCCAATCTGAATCACAATAACTTGTCATTTGTAAAACTGATTGTGAAGAGTATAGCAGGCATTGCCTTGGTGCTCTTTTAATAAACCTTAAAACCTTATGAGTTGCATTAAGATGAGGTAACCTTGGACTATCCATGAACTGACTTAGCAACTGGACTGAGTATGCCAAATCAGGTCTGGTTATAGTCAAATACAGTAATCTTCCAATCAGCCTTCTATAAATTAATGGTTCAGGAATAAGCTTTCCTAAGTCTTTAGAAAGTTTCAAATTTTGGTCAAGTGGAATACGAGCTGGTGCAGCCCAAATCTTACCCGCATCTGTCAAAATGTCTAGCGCGTACTTCCTTGGGCATTGTGCATGCCTTTATCTGACCTTGCTACCTCAATTCCAAGGAAACATTTCAGCTGTCCCAAATTCTTAATTCTGAATTCATCATGTAGAGAGGCTTTGAGAACATTGATAGAGTCCAAACAGCTACCTACAATGTTGATATCATCTATATACACTAAGAGGGCAGTGAAAGAATTTTCAGTCGTCTTTGTGAATAGACTGTTATTGGCCTTAGACTGTGTGTATCCTTGTTTGATGATGAAATTAGACAACTTGGAATACCATTTCCTGGATGCTTGCTTCAGGCCGTATAAGCTATTCTTTAGTTTACAACCTTTGATCTACTGTCATTTGGATGTCTTGGAGGGAGCTGCATATAAACTTCTTCATCTAGATCGCCATGTAGGAAAGCATTATTCACGTCAAATTGATACAGATGACATCCTTTAATGGCTGCCATTGCTAATAAAATTCTAACAATGACCATTTTTGCCACTGGAGAAAATGTTTCATGGTAATCAAGTCCCCCTTGTTGTGTATAGCCCTTTGCAACTAGCCTGGATTTGTATCTTTCTATGCTTCCATTTACATTGTACTTTATCTTATACACCACTTGCAACCTATAGCTTCTTTTCCAGGGGATAGATCAGTGATAACCCAAGTGTCGTTAAGTTCAAGAGCATCTATTTCAGCCTTCATGGCACTATACCACTCAGGTGATTCTAAAACTTTCTTAAGATTTTTTGGTTCTGTGTGTGCACTGATGGTGGCTACAAAAGCTTTGTGAGATGTGTACAATTTATGGTAGGACAAAGTAGCTTCTAAAGGGAAAGGCTTACCTGATAAAATGCTGACCTTTTTCTTGTCCAATTCCTGTGAATGGGAAAGTGCAGCTGCTTGTTGGCAAACAAAGTCTTGTAGGTGTGCAGGAGTTCTTCTAATTCTACTTGATCTTTGAAGAGAAAGTTCATTCAAGGGCTGATTTTGGTTAGAATCCATATTGTCTTGTGAGGTGTGTAAAGGATGAGACAGATTAGGACTCGATTCAGGTGAAGGTGCTGAATTATGGTTGTGTCTGTGGAAGAATGAGGACTACTTGTTCCCTCAGTTTGATGGAAATTCAAAGCAGGATTGACGGGAATCGAATTTGAGTCACTTTGATGATAAAAAAATGACTCAGAAATTTCTGAGATGGTAACAATGGGAGTTTGGAGATGAAGTTTTGAGTTGGATCGTGTTCAATATTATTACCAGAATCTTGTTTGAGAGGAAAAATGTTTTCATGAAATATCACATTTCTAGATATAAAGGTTTTCTTTGTTTCTAAATCTATCAGTTTGTACCCTTTGATTCCAAAGGGGTATCCCAAGAAATGCATTTTCTTGCTCTAGAATCAAATTTATGTCTCCCACTTACCAAAGTGGTGGCAAAAGCAAGACATGCAAACACTCTAAGGTGACTATAGTTTGGTTGGGACTGGAAGAGTATTTCAAAAGGAGTTTTGTGAATGGAGTGGGGGTTTTGTTTATAAGGTATACAGCAGTGAAGACACTGTCACTCCAAAATTTCAAAGGTAGTCCACTCTGAAATCTTAAAGCTCTGGCCACATTTAAGATGTGTTGGTGTTTTCTTTTGACAATGGCGTTTTGTTGTGGTGTTTCCACACGTCTTTGGTGGATGATTTCCTTTTGAGTGTAGAATTGTTTTAGGTCAAATTCCCCACCATTATCAGATCTGATGACTTTAATTTTATCTTCAAATTGAGTTTCAATCATGGAATAAAAACTTCGCAAACTATTACTGGCATCAGATTTCAATTTTAATGCATACACCCAAGTACATCTACTGAAATCATCCACTATGGTTAAGAAATATCGAAAGCCGTCATAACTAATCTCATTACATGGTCCCCATAGATCACAATGCATGAGATCAAAGCACTTCTGTGATTTATGTTGGCTAAGAGGAAAAGGTAGTTTCTGCAGCTTGCCTAGAGGGCAGATTAGACATGGATTTTTTGTGACTTTGGAAGCATGATTTTGCACCTTGGAGTTACTAGAATGTCCTAACCTATAGTGCCAAAGATTAAAGTCTTCAGCATTATTAGCTACAACGGAAGTAGACATGGGCATCTTAGGTATTGATTGAGCTAACTTTCTACCAAAGCGTGTGGGGAAACTTCATGATGAGTAGATGGTACAAGCCCTGCTTAACTTCACCCATTCCAATCATTGTCCAAGTTAAAAGCATAAATCAGAGAAGAAAATGAGACAAGAATTCATGGTGTGTGCTATTTTCCTAGCGGATACAAGATTAAAATAGAATGAAGGCACACAAAGCACATTTTCAAGGATTAATGACTCTGACATTCAACTTGTAGCACTTATCCATGGAGTGGCCTGACATTTGGCAGTAAGCACAGGTTGATTTGTTTGGATTCACCTTGAGACACCTCTCAAGGGAATGACCAGGCATTTTGCAATGAGTGCAATAATACCTGTCCCTCCTTTGTCCAAATGAGCTCCTTCCTCCATCTCTAAAATTTCCTTTCGATACAAGTGCTATAGAATCAGCACAACACCATCAGAAGAAATTTTCCTTCTCTTTTCTTGTTGTATGACTGCATATACATCATTTAAGCTTGGGAAAGGTTTGATCAACAGAATTTGTGCCTTGAGTGCCTTGTAGGATTCATTCAGTCCCACTAAGAACTTCATGACCCAATCTCTATGTTGATTACTAATCACTACATTTAATCCACCACAAGAACAATTAGGTATTGACTCATAATTCATCAACTCATCCAAAAGAGTTTTGAGCTTGGAGAAATAGACGCTTACAACATCCTGATTTTGGAGTAGTGCTGCTATATCCTATTTCAAATAAGCAGAGTTTTTATCACTTAAAAATTTTATGCTATGTCTTGAGAGAACTTATTCAGTAACTGATCTCGTTAGTGTATCATATAACTTATATTAAGAAGCATACCTTATAGTGATTTGCTATGGGGTTATAATCGAGGAAAAACACCTGATTTGATAGCTTCATTGGAATGTCTCGGGTTTCGTCACCAAATATTATAATTGCATGAAACATTCACTTACCCGTCTTTGTTTTTTTCTTTTTGTTTAATGCATTTGACCATATTACTAAGTAGACTATAATTAGACACTGTGGTTTAGATTTTTTTAGCTGATTCAATCACTTTAAGAATCTGGCACCATTGTTTATCAGTGCAACAAAAATGGATTGATTATCGAGTCACTATCATAATCAATTATTTAAATAATTGATTCTATTGATCATCAGGATCAATTATTTAAATAATAGATTCTTTTGATCAATTATTTAAAGAGCAAAACAATAGATTCTTTTGATAGTTAGAATCAATTATTTAGATAATCATGATTTCACATAATCTAAACCCAGAGCATCCTTGTTGTTACTTACACTAAATTAAGGCTTTTGAATTTTATTTCTTAGTTATTTTTTCTTACCTTCGTGGTGGTCATCAATTTTGACCTCTGGAATCAGTAAGAGCTGATAGAAATGTAATGCAAAAATCCTTTGATGCCTTACTAATCGGAAAGGAATTAAGGTCTCTACAAATAGTATGCATTTAAGCAAGCATGTCCCTGTTTTCATAGCTTTGTGAGTAAGATAAAAGTATCTTCTACAACTAGTTTGATCACTCTAAAGAAAGCGTCTTCCTCGTCCTCACAAATCCTGATGGTAACATGCTTTTTTCTCATTTTGAGTGTTGGGCTGATAAAGGACAAGATGTCCATAAAATCTAAAGAGAAAAAATGTGTTTTCTTCTATATTATATTATGTACAATACACGTCATTACTTATAGTACAAGTGGTGAGAGCATAAAATGAAAAGAAAGATTACAATAAATCAAAGAATATTCTAAATATTCTAAGGAAATTAACAATAATTTTCAATATTGGTCAATTATCTCGTGAATTCAACACTCCCCCTCAAGTTGGATCGTAAATATTTATCATATCCAACTTGAAGATGAAATCATCATATTTCTGTTTAGGTAGTCCCTTAGTGAAGATATCTGCATTTGCTCTTGCGTAGGGATGCAAATAATTCATTTCTCAACCTTTTCTTTGATAAAGTGCCTGTCCACCTCCACATGTTTAGTTTGATCATGTTGAACTAGATTAAGGGAAATTTTTATTGCTGCTTTATTATCACAGTAAAGTTTGATTTGTGGCTTTATTGCTGCGTTTAATTCTTCTAGAAGTTTCTTTAACCATAGCCCTTCACATATTCCCTGTGCAACAACTCTGAATTCAGCTTTAACACTATTTCTGGCTACTACATTTTGTTTCTTGCTTCTCCAAGTTACCAGGTTTCCTCATACAAAGGTACAGTAACGAGTAGTGGACCTTCTATCATCTATTGATCATGCCCAATCAGCATCTGTGAAGACTTCCACGTCTTTTCTTTCACTCCTTTTAAAGAATAACCCCTTTCCCGAGGAGCCCTTGAGGTACTTGAGTGTTTTATAGACGGCTTCTAAGTGGCTTTCCTTACGAGCGTGCATGTCTTGGCTTACCAAACTAACTGCAAATGCGATGCCAGGTCTGGTGTGTGATAGGTAGATTAGATTTCCAACTAATCTTTGATATCTGTCTATTTCTACTGGATTCCTCCATCGTGAGTTCTCTTTCCCATATCTATAGGTGTATCGCTAAGTTTACATCATAGCATGCCATTTTTGGTTAGAAGATCAAGAACATATTTCCGTTGTGATACACTGATGCCTCGTTTTGATCTAGCAACTTCCATTCCCAGAAAATACTGCATTGATCCTAGATCATTTACTTTAAATTCAATGGCAATGCTCTTTTTTAGTGTTTCCATCTCTTCTATATTATCTCTTGTCAGAACAACATCATCAACACATATGATTAGAATCGTTTCAGTACCGTTTTCAAATTGCCGAAGAAACATAGTATGATCTGGCTGTCCTTGGCGGTATCCTTGGCTTTTCAACACTCTTGCAAATCTTTCAAACCATGCTCTTGGTGATTGCTTGAGTCCATATAAGGATTTTTTCAGTTTGCATACTTGGTCTTTTTCTTCATTTTTGCAAAAACCTGGTGGTAGCGTCGTGAAAATTTCTTCCTTCAATTCCCCATTCAAGAATGCATTTTTAATGCCCAGTTGCTGAAGTGGCTAGTCCAAATTTGTGGCTAATGATAGAACTCGAATGATATTCAACTTTGCTATTAGCGCAAATGTCTATATGTAATCAATGCCGTAGTTTTGTGTGTATCCTTTTGCGACCAACCGGGTTTTATACCTTCTATTGTCCAATCAGTTGTGTATTTTACAGTGAAGACCCATTTACATCCTACGGGTTTCTTTCCCTTCGGTAATTCCATCACTTTCCAAGTTTTATTTTTTTCCAATACACGTATTTCTTGCAATACTGCCTCTCTCCATTCTGGAATTCCTAATGCCACCTCAATATTTCTTGGAACAACTGTACTATCAATGTGAGCTATAAAAGTACGAAATCCTGTAGATAGAGCAGAATAGGACATGAATTTTGAAATAGGATGTTGAGTACATGACCGTGGTTGTTTTTTGAGAACAATAGGCAAATCAGTATAAGATATTGGTGATATTCTCTGAGGATCTGGATCTATCATCGGTTATGACTCTCTTGGTGCTTCAGTTGTGAGATTTTCCATGCACTTTGATTTTAGCTTTCGTGAATAAACCAATATCTCTTTACCAGTATGTTTTTCTACTTTTTCCCTTGGTTTCAATTGTCCCTCTGTCAATGGCATATTAGACTTAGATAGTGGAATAGGTAAGGTAGGTGCAGGAGGAGAGAGACTTAGGTTAAGGAACTGATCTTCATGTAATGTCTTCCCCTGAAGAGAGGTTTTTTCGAAATACGGAGTATTTTCGAAGAAAGTGACATCAATGCTTATAAAGATTCTCTTTGTAGAGGGATCATAGCACTTGTACCCTTTTTGTGTAGGAGAATATCCAAGCATGACATATTTGATTGCCCAGGGATCACGTTTATATCTTTGATGAGAGTGGACATGAACAAAAGCGGTACGGCCAAATACTCGTAGGGGTAGAATGAAGCTGAGACGAGAAGTTGGGAAATATTTCTGCAATTTTTGGAGCAGTTTTTCGAAGTTTAGGGCACGGCTTGGCATTTGGTTGATGAGGTAAATGGAAGTAAGGATAGCGTCCCCCTAAAACATTTGAGGCATGTTTGTAGTGAACATTAAGGCACAAACGACTTCTAGTATATGTCTATTTTTGCATTCAACAATACCCCATTTTGTTAGGGAGTGTCGACACAGGAGATTTGATAAACTATGCCATGTGTTTGGAGAAAGTCTTCTAAGATGTTATTAAGGTATTCCGTGCTGTTGTCAGTGTGAAGAATTTGAATCTGTGTTTGAAATTGCGTTTGAATTATAGAATTGAAGTTGATGAATACGTCTCGAACTTCAGATTTATTTCTCAATAGGTAAACCCAACAAATTCGAGTGTGATCGTCAATGAATGTGACAAACCATTTGGAGTGAGTCCGGTTGGGAACCCTTGAGGGGCCCCACGCATCACTATGAATCATGGTGAATGGCTGTAATGGTTTGTACATGGATTTTGGAAATGATGCACGTTGATGTTTTGCAAGCTCACAGATTTCACATTGAAAATTAAATGGCTTTTTATTCAAGAAAATGGAAGGGAATACACGTTTCAAATATTGAAAATTAAGATGTCCCATTCTAAAATACCATAACATAAATTTCAATATTTTCTAGGACAGACGCAGAATCACAAACTTTAATTTGACATTGGTACTCACAACAGCCACGTCAAAGTAATAAAGTCAATCACTTTCTTTAGCACTGCTAATCGGCTTCCCCGATGATAGGTCCTGAAAAATACAATGAGATGGAAGAAATTTAGTAGAGCAATTGGAAGTTTATGTTAGCTGACTTATTAGATAGTAAATTGCATGATAAGTTCGGAACATGAATGACATATTCCAAAATTATAGTATTAGAAATTTGAATACTATCCTTTCCTACGACCGTGGATAGGGAACTATCTACAATTTTAACTTTGAGATTACCCACACATGGACTAAGATAAAAATCGGTGGTAGGAGTCCGTCATGTGGTTCGAGGCTCCAGAGTCAACAATCTATGGCGTTTAGATTGAGTGGTAGAGTTTAAGGCTCATAAAAAATTACCTTTGTGAGCTAATGAACCGGAAGGATGATAGCCCAAGAATAACTAACCAAGAGGGTGTGAATTGGTTTTTAAAACTTTTTCGAAGAATTAATCTAAATTCAAGTAAGTAAAGACTAAATAGATTAATTCAAATAGTAAGCATAAATATAAAAGCGATAAGTAAAAGGGAGAGGGGATGCAAATGATGTTGTTATGGAGGTTCGATCCCAAACACGATTTACGTCCCCCGTTACCAAGCTCTCCGTCACGAGCAAGGCCTTTTTCACAATATTGATTGACTTATGGTGTAATCCAACCATTTACAACGCTTCCGGTGACTTACAAACAAGGAACACCGATCCTTATACAATGTTGAGGTTCACGGGACCTCAGCACAATCCGCATTATATCAAAGTGATTTTGTAATGAAATTAATCTCTTGATAAATAATACAAACAAATTAAGTACTAAGAGAGACTAACACTTTAATGAATAGTAATAAATGAAAGCTCAAGTGTTAGATGAAAAACTTTGATGAATATGATAGTCAAAAATTAGATTCAATCAATCAAAGTGTTTCAATGAGAAGATGAAGAAATAAATACAATGTAGGTTCAAAAATCTTCTCAAGAAATTCTCTCTTTTAATGGATGATTGTAATAAATAA
>CAIGRP010034798.1:0-14580 GCA_903798385.1 Fraxinus cuspidata
TAATCTTGCAGTAACATTTAAGGAGCTTTTATATTCCAGTACAACAAAATCATATCCACCTTGAAAATATATATAATAATTCATTTTATACTACCGAAATTTTTTTAAACTGAAACTCTACATAATACCATAAGAAGACCAAAATTACCATATGAGAAACTTTCCATTTTCATCAGAGTCAAAACAAAGCAGATGCATTAATTTCATATGCTAAATATAGGAAATTCAAATTGCATCCCGCGATACCATGAACAATTCAAATGAGATTACTCATTATCGACAACTGTACGAGGTTGGCTTTTGAAATTTCTTCACCATTCGTGACATCTGTATTCGTTATTCGATTGATTTATCGTGCAGAATTTTTTTTACAATGATTACGGGTAATTGTTTCAATCACAAATCTAATCTAAATTACTTTTATTCTGGACATTCCATTGATGTGTTTCTGCTTTTGTGAAATTGTGATTCATGTCCAGCAACAATGCAATTCTGGATATAGTTTCTTGTATTTCCAACGGTATTTATATCTTGTTGAAACCCAGAGCTGAATGAGAAGTAGGTGATGTCATTTTCTGTTTCTATAATCAACTAAAGAATGTAATATGGCCAATCTGTTTGATTTTGAGGATGAATGTATTTTATCTTCAATCTTTATTAGGGTTTTTATTGAGAAGAAAAAACTTCAAAATAAAAAATTGGAGACTGTAGAGAGGATTTTTTTTTTTTTTTTGAAATTTTGGAGGAAATGCAGATTGATACATGAGTATATTGGTCTATGGAATGGATTGAAGATTATTTGGATTTCAGGCCTGAAATTTTTTATTTGGGCTATAGTGAAGAAACTGGATTGTGGAAGTATTGGGATTGTGACGAGGCTTGCTTGGTGGATTGATTTTAGTTTTCTTATGTATTAATTGTGGGAGTGAGGATATTTTCAATTTGTCAATTATACTGCATATATTGCAGTATTTTTGGATTTAAAAACATTGAAATGTAAACAAAATGATTTTTTTTTTATAATTTTAATGGACGTGGCGAAATTTCTGACTTTTAAACTTGGGCCTTGTAAACTTGTTGCTATTGGGTTGGATAATTGGGTCAGTGCGAATAAATTGTAAAAAAGTAAAGAACTTATAAAAAAATGTCAAATCTGGTACTAGAGTCGGGTACTCACGATTCCGATTCTAGAATCAAGAATGGGTTTGCACTTGGTCGATTCTCAATTAAGATTCTTTTTTTTTGGGATCGGTACTAAAACCTCCGATTCCGATAAAAATGTACACTCCTACTCCTACTCCTTTTCATTGTTGAATTATAGATTGCATAAAATAATTTTGATTGAATATTTTCTCCAACTATAAAATATTTTTTTATCTTATTATGCAATGTAATGTGCAAAGCACACGTTTAGAAAACTAGTTTTGAAAAACTTATGATAGTATTTGACTATGTGTCCCTTGGACAAGAATCACGAGATCAAAACGTTCAACTAAAAGATGGAAAAATTGTAGTTGTTATCCTAAACCTTTTAGTGAATTACAAATTTTATCTTGTATTCGTCCCAAGTCTCAAACCTTTCAATTAGGTGTAGCCAGAGGACAAATCCATGCCTTTGCCCATTAGTTGACATCAAAAGTTAACTTTGATCATATTTTGACCAATTTTAACAAGGTAAAATGATAAATTTACATTTTCTCAAATTAAATAATTACATAAAAAGGAGGGAACTCTACACTTCACTCCCCACCCCACCCCACAACTTCATCTTTGTCTAGGGGATCTGCAGTGCAATTAACGGTCATGGACAGGTAAATTCTACCGATGGGATAGGGAAATTTTAAGCATAGGTAGTTAGGGGTTAAGAAGCCTCCAATTTTTTCTCAGAGAAAATCCTTAGAAGATGTTTCAATAAAGATGAAAATTAGAAGTGGTTCATATACGAGAGGCCGCAGTCTATAGAAATGAATCTTTCAAACATATGTTAAATGAGGAATTGCAGAAACTTGCTCAGTGATTTCAATATGCTCTTGTGGGCGGTTTGGATGGAAAACATGTAATATTTAATTTGGAAATAGAAGAGAATTGTTACACCTCTCCAACGAAATTCCAAGAATGGCCATGTGGTAGCCACGAAGTAAGAGAACCCAGCCCCACACTCCGAGTCATCCGCTCATTTGACAATTTCTATTGAATACCCATGAAGAGGTTGAAACCCTATGGAGGCGTTGCAAAGGATCTTTCGTACAAGATCTTTTATGAGTGTTTGATGCGATCACTTACTGCAGTAGTCATTTTATTAAGTCAACATGTCAAGTCTAGTCCATACAACCTAGGCCATAGGTTTGCCAATGGTCAGAACATTAAATGCGCCCGAGCCTAGTGTTACACCTCAAAATCAAGGTTCAAGAAAAAGTCCACACCTCAAAATCGAAGCACTATGTAAGTGGCTGAAGCGTAGGCGAGTGGCTAAAGCCCCGAGCCAAAACTATCAAAGTAACTGAAGCTCTGAAGTCAAAAGAACTATATAAGAAGTCAAAGAAGAAGCCGAAGCTCTTCACATCGAAGACCTTCAATACGAAGTCCCTTTTATTGAAACCCTTGCTATCTTTTAGAGGATCTACAGGCAATCTTTAAGATTGAATGATGTAACATTTGTAATAATGAATGTCAAGATTATCAGTCTAGGTTATAAGGTGGCTGACTCGCTGCCAATGTATTAAATGGATAGTAGACCGAGTGATGTGAGGCTTCCACCTGGGAGATGAGGCCACATGATTCTTATCCAACGGCTACTACTTCGGCCAGAACACTATAAATAAGCAACTCTTATAACATTTGAAGCTAATGTAACTCTTTGCACTTGAAATCACACTAGGTTTTCTCTATTGTTTATTCTATATTTATCAGCTTAAATTCAGTTTGTTTTTACTTTGGTGGAGTTTTTATGATTTTTTGTTTATGCAATCATTTTTTTGTCATATTGTCAGTGTTCAAACATTTTTGTCTCCCATCGTAAAACATCTCCCACGTCTATAAACGTCATCCCTTTTCATTCGAATCTCTGGTCAAAACGTGTTGAAATTTACTTGTTTGGACGTGAGTGAGACTGACATATATTCTCCATATAACTATTACAAAAAATGGGGTCAACAGATTGACGTCGTCTTTGGAAAATGCCACTACAACCATGAACATTCCCGTGGAAAAAGCTTACCCGAATATTTAATTGGCTTATCCTTGAAAAATGATTTGTTCTTAAAAAAGAACAAGTGAAAACTCCAAGAAAGAGAATTTAAGTTGACATCAGTACTTGGATTATTGATATTTCTTGAAAAAATGAATATATTGAGATAGAAATCTATTTGTAAGACCCCAACCTCTTTTTTCTTTTTTTAAAATGAGTTGTATGGAAAAAAATGAGTTCTAACGGTGAAGAATACCCCCTGAAAGGGAAAGTCTTTAAAGAAGTGGCATTGGATAAATAGACCCCTAAAAGCGCGAGGTCTCCAATGAAAAGAGCATGAATAAGAAGACCCTCTGAAAATGGGGATGCCACTAAAGAAATGATCTTGAATAAGTAGGGAGAGGTCTCCAATGAAGAGGTCATGAATAAGAAGTCCCCCTGAAAAGGGGGAAGTTATTGAAGAAGTTGCTCGAATAAGTAGACCCTCTTAAAGGGGGAGTTCTCTAATGAAGAGGCCATGAATAAGAAGACTTCCTGAAAAGGGATGGGGCCGCTGAAGAAGTAGCATTGCATAAGTTTGACCCCTTGAAATGGAGAGCTTTCTAAAGAAGAGGCCATGAATAAGAGGACCGCCTAAAATAGGAAAGGCCGTTGAAGAAGTGGTTTTGAATAAGTAGATCCCTTGAAATAGGGAGGTTCATAAATAAGAAGATCCCCTGAAAAGATAGAGGTCGCGCGAAAAGGTGGCCTTGAATAAGTAAACCCCTCGAAAGGAGGAGGTCTCTAACGAAGAGACCTTGAATATGAAGACCCCCTGAAAAAGAGGATGCTATTGAAGAAATAGCCTCGAATAAGTATACTCTTTGAAAGGGCTAGGTTTCCAAAGAAGAGGTCATTAATAAAAGACTCCCTGAAAGGGAAAAGGTTTTTAAAGAAATGGTATTGAATAAGAAAACCCCATAAAAGAGAGGTCTTTGATGAAGAGGCTATTGGAAGACCCTTTTGCAAAGGGGAGGCCTTTGGAGAAGATGTCATAAAGGGAGCAACACTGAAGAAGGGCGCCTCGATCAAGTGATAAGCAAAAAATTTCAAATTGAACGGGAACTACGCAAAAGAAGAGAAAATAACTAAAAGAGTACAAAAATGTGAACTTATGGATTGAAGTGTAGATGTTTCGAAAGTTGAAGGACTTTGAATACAATTTATCAAGGGTATAATTGAAATAAAAGTAAAACATGAGGATGAAAATGTATATGGTCAAAAATTGAGAGACCCAGGTGTAAAATTACTGAAGGACTTGAAGGTAATTTTCATATTTTGCCTATATACAAGCATGACCTTCCATATATTCAACATGTAAAGCCTCATCTTCGCCTATACGTCAAACCCCATGAATGAACCATCCACTATGGGAAAACCCTTGATATGGATAAGCCACTCTAATGCAAAAAAGTAATTCACTTCAATAGGAGAGGTGAGAAGCACCCTAATGGAGGCTTGCCTCAAATACCTATAAAGATGAAGCCTCCATGGATGAAGCCAAACATTATGGGAGAAGCCTCTATATGGATGAACCATCCCCATGTAAGGAAACATGAGTGCCTCGGAGAAGTGGTGGATCTCAAAGGGAAACACCTCCAAATTCTCTAAGGTTGACATCATAAGCTTCCCATGGATGAAACTGAATACAATGGGAGAAGCCTCTGAATAGATGAATCATCCACCATATAGGAAGTATAGGAGTATCGAAGAAGAGGTGAATCCCCAAAGGGACCACCTCCAAATTCTCCAAGATTGACATCATAAGCTTATCATGGATGAGGCTGAACATCATGGGAGAAGCCTCTGAATGGATGAATCATCCACCATATAGAGAAGCATGAGCTCCTCAGAGAAAAGGTGGATCCCAAAAGGGACCACTGCCAAATTCTCTAAAGTTGACATAATAAGCCTCACATAGATGAAGTTGAGCACCGTATGAGAAGTCTCTACATGAATGAACAATCCACCATGTAGGGAAGCATGAGCGCCTTAGAGGTGGATCCCAACAGGGACCACCTCCAAATTTTCCAAGGTTGACACCATATGTCTCCCATGGATAAAACTGAACACCATAGGAGAAGTCTCTATATGGATGAACCATGCACCACGTGGGAAAGCATGAGTACCTCGAAGAATAGGTAGATCCTAAAAGGGACCACCTCAAATTCTTTAAGGTTGACATCATAAGCCTCCCATGGATGAAGATGAAAACCACGAAAGAAGCCTCTACATGAATGAACAATCCACCATGTACGGAAGAATAAGCACCTCGAAGAATAGGTGGATCCCAAAAGGGACCACCTCCAAATACTCCAAGGTTGGTACCATATGCCTCCCATGGATGAAGCCGAACGCTATAGGATAAGTCTCTGCATGGATGAACCATCAACCATGTAAGGAAGCATGAACGCCTTGGAAAAGAGATGGATCCCAAAAGGGATCACCTCTAAATTCTCCAAAGTTGACATCATATGTCTCCCTTGGGTGAAGCTGAATACCATGGGTGAAGCTTATATATGGATGAATCATCCACTATGCAGGGAAACTGGAGCGCTTCTAAAGGAAGAGCCCAAAAA
Organism: Fraxinus cuspidata; assembly: GCA_903798385.1. NCBI lineage: Eukaryota > Viridiplantae > Streptophyta > Magnoliopsida > Lamiales > Oleaceae > Fraxinus > Fraxinus cuspidata. The sequence goes on from CAIGRP010034798.1 coordinate 5,806, forward strand.
GGAGCTTACATTCAAACTTCCGAAGATGACCCTAAAAAACGCTTCATCTTTACTTCAGCATAAACATCAAATTTCAGCAAACTAAAGCATAACTTCAGCGCTTTAGAGAAACTAAACATTCAAATTAAGGCTTCTACCAAAATTAAATGTTTCCCATGAAAGTGTAATAATAGGCGGAACAACCAAGTCAAGCAAAGGACACACCACATCAGAATATTACTTCTCAAAATAAGAAGTCTATACATGACATAAATAATCATACATAGACTTCGGGGACTATTATTACGCCTCAAAATCGATTCTCAAGAATAAGCCCACACCTCCAAACTGAAGCACTATGTAAGTGGCCGAAGCCATGAAGTCAAAGCGTAGGCAAGTGGTTGAAACATTGAGCCGAAGCACTATCTAAATGGCTAAAACTCTAAAGTTGAAGCACTATGTAAGTGGTCGAAGCCCTGAACCCACAACATAGGCAAGTGGTTGAAGCCCTGAGCCGAAGCATTATCTAAGTGGCTGAAGTTTGAAGCTGAAGCACTATATAAGAAGTCAAAGAAGAAGCCAGAGCTCTCTATCCTGAAGCTCTTCACATTAAAACCTCCAATACGAAACTCCCTTTAGCTGAAGCCCTTGCTGTCTTTTAGAGGATCTGCTGGCAATTTTTAGAAACGATTGATGTAACATTTGTAATAATAAATGTCAAGATTATCAGCCTAGAGTATAAAGTGGCTAACTCATTGTTTATGTATTAAATGCATAGCAGACTGAGTGATGTGACGCTTTGATCTGGGAGATGAGGCCACGTGGTTCTTAGCCAACGGTTATCACTTTAGTCAGGACTCTACAAATAAGCAACTCTTGTAACATTTGAAGCTAATGCAACTCTTTACACTTGAAATCACACTAGGTTTTCTCTCTGGCTTATTCCATATTTATCTATTTGAGTTTAGCATGTTTTTACTTGGTTGGAGTTGTTTATAATTGCTTGTTTATATACAATCATTTTTTATCATATTGCTGGTGCTCGAATATTTTTGTCTCGCGTGGTAGAGCATCTTCCATGTCCATAAACAACATCCATTTCCATTCAAAACGTATTGAAATTTGCTTGCACGGATGTGAGTGAGATCGACATTTGTCGTTCACGTAACTATTACGAAAAAAGGGTCAACACTTAGTATTTACAGAATGATGCCTATGATAAGGCACATTGGTTGTTAGAATGATGTCACAGGTCTTTTCAAATGGTTCTTATTTCTCCCATTTTTAGTAGAAAAGCTCACACATTTTGTCATTTGAAGGTAATACAATTTTATACACTCAAGTTGTAACTTTGCTCTCTCATTACTCTCTATACCCTCCCAAATTCGAACGCCTTTTAGTAGTGGCTCACTTCTTAGTACGTCTCACACTTAAATGCTCATACATATATTGACTTGACCGTTAGAGTACTCGTAATCGCCTTCCCACCATCGAAGAAGGCTACGTGCTTTAACAGTTTGTCCAAGTGTGTAGGATGAACTACGTAGATGTAAGAGGAGTTATGATTTGTTGGCCACATCATTCCTACAAAAAAACTAGGTCAACAGATTGGTGTTTCTACCATGGATGAATCATCCACAATGTAAAGAAGCCTAATCGCTTCGGAACGAGAGGTGTGAAACACACCAAAAAGGGCCTACCTTGATACGTTTGAAGGCGAAGCCTTCCATAGATTTAACATACAGCATAGAAGAAGCATTTGGCATGGATGAACCATTTACCATGCAATGAAGTTTAACCGCTTCTAAATGAGAAGTACGAAGCACCCAAAGTGAACCCATCTTGATACCTACGAAGATGAAGTCTTACATGAATGAACCATCCAACAATGAAAGAAACCTTTGGCATGGATAAACCATCCACCATGTAAAGAAGTTTAACCGCTTCGAAGGAAAAGATGCAAAGTACCCAAAAGAGGCACACGATGGTACCTATGAAAACGAAGCCTTCCACGGATGAATATTCCATTATGGAAGAAGCCTGCATCAACGAACCATCCACCATACAAGGAAGTCAAACTTTTTCGAAAAAATGAAGTATGAAGCGCCTTAAAGATGGCTCTTCACCAATGGGCTCGCCCTCCTAAAGGGGCTTCGCCTCAAGTTCAATTAAGCCATATCAAAGGCTACCTCTTTATCAACAGGCTTGTCCTCATGCAAGGGCCTCGCCCAAGTTTAGTTTAGCCTTATCAAAGGTTGTCTCTTCATCAACATGCTTGTCCTCATGCAAGGGTCTCGCCCAAGTTCATTTCAGCCTTATCAAAGGATGCCTCGTCACTAATGAGCTGCCCTCATGCAATGGTCTTGCCCTTCACCAATGGGCTCGTCCAAGTTCATTGCAACCTTATCAAATGCTGCATCTTCAACAAAAGGCTCGCCTAAAAATTAGGTTCACATACTACCATGAAAAATCTACCCATATTATACACCTTAAATCCATGCATTATTTAAGTATCCATGCTTCGACTTGCGGGATTATTGTGCTATGTTATCCATCGTAAGTAAAGGAGGTTAATAAGGCACAAGTTCAACAAACACAAAAAAACTCCACGACAAGGCGCATTCTCTTCAGAAACAAAACATGTGGCACGAACAAGACAACGCACTTCAACCCCAAAAAGTTTAAGCATTATATAAATAATTATACTTGGATTTGGGGGACTATTGTTACGCCTCTTTCAACGAGGCTCCAAGAATGGTCATGTGGCAGCCACACAGTAAACTTGGGCCTACAATCGTCATTCCACTTATGTGGCAATTTCTACCGAATTCTCATGAAGAGGTTGAACTATATGGATGGTCGAACCATATCGCGGGGCCAAACCCTCATGGACAAAGCGAGGCAATATAAAGCGCTATAGATGATCTTTCGTACAAAACCTTTTATGATTAATTGATGTGAACATTCCTGCAGAAGCCACTTTACTAAATCAATATATCATACAACCTCAACCATAGGTCTACCAATGGTCAGAACATTAAATTTGCTTGAGCCTAAGATTGACAAAATGAAATATATAACAAGATGCTTCGACTATTAAGATGAGGCGAGGTACTTCTTCATCCAAAGGTTATCATTTCTCTCATTTTTACATTAAAAGCTCATATACATTGTGTCATTTAAATGTAATGCAATTTTATACGCTTAAGTTATTATACCTTTGCTCTCTCATTACTCTCTATACTTTCCGAGATCCGAACCTCTTTTACTTAGTGGCTCCCACACTCAAATACTCACTCATATATAGACCGACTTGATTGTCGGAGTACTCGCAATCGCCTTTTCCACGACTAGAAAATGTTACGTGTTCTAATAGTTCGTCAAAGTGTGTTGTAAAGGACTATGTGAACGTAAGAAGAGTTGAGATCGGTTGACCACATTACCCCCACAAAAAACAATGTCAAAAAATTTATTATTGTATGTATACGAAGAACATGTGGTATATTGTTGGTTCCAATGGGCACATCGAAATATTTTCTTAAAAATGGGTGTGGCTGTGTGTTTTTGCATATCGTTTTAAATTAATCAAAATATGATCAAAGTCAAAATTTTTTTATTAACTAACGATCATATTACTACAATCAATTGAAATGTTAGGAACTGTGAATGTCCCGAATAAAAAGTTAAGATAAAAACCACGGTCCAATAAAAAGTTAGGAATCGCAGCTACCATTTTCCCTTAAAATATTCGGGATAGAAAAGAAACATGGACAATATGCTGGGACTACGTAGTTATTTTCCCATTTTAGGGTTAGACCTTTTTAATCGCTGCCACCCACTCAGGCCATAACCAAACGATGCTGTGTATCAGCACAAGAGCCGCGTCAGCTCGCACACGCTTCTTGCCCTACTCCTCCTCCGCCGCCACCTCCTTTTCCGCCGCCACTCTCAAGCCTTTTCATTACAAACCCTTCAAATCCCATTTCCATACCTCCATTAAAATGCTGTCATCATCCAATTCCGATCCAAATCACAGTGAATTCGTCGAACACGTTGTGCTCTTCAAAGTCAAGCAGGATGCCGATCCTTCTGCAATCAACGCCATGGTCAGCAACCTCAACGGATTGACCTCGCTCGATCCAGTTCTCTACCTCAAAGCAGGACCAATCGCCCGCATTCGATCCTCCTCTCTCTCTTTCACCCACATGCTCCACTCCCGACACAGAACCAAATTCGACTTGGGATCCTACGCGGACCATCCGGCTCACATTAGCGTCGTGACGAACTACATCAGGCCCATCATCAACGACAACATGGCCGTCGACTGGGTATCTGATGACGCCACGGGTTCGGTGATCGTCCCTAATGGATCGGCCATGCGGCTCACGGTTTTGAAACTGAAGGAAGGTGTTGAAGAAAGTGGTAAAAACGAGATATTGGGAGTGGTTAAGGGGATTAAGGAGAAGTTTCCATCGATCGAGCAATTGAGTGTTGGGGAGAACTTTTCCCCACAGAGGGCGAAGGGATTTTCAATTGGTTCAATTGCAGTTTTCAAGGGAATGACTGAATTGGAGGCTTTGGATTCGGATTCAGAAGTGGCTAATGAGCAGAAGGACAAAGTGAGGGAATTTCTTGACGACGTCTTGGTGTTGGATTTCCTTTAGGGATGCAATTGGCTTTTGATTTTTATGTTATGCATAATAAAACTGTATTTTTGGTTTGACATCTTTCTGGGCTTCAACTGGCATAGTTGATTAACTTAATTTATCTATATAATGTTTAGATGAATCTTATTATTGGCTTCCCGAGATGGCAATGAATCGAGCCGAGCAAGCTCCTCAACCCTTAAACAACCAAGCTTATCTCTGTGGGACAAGCTGACTCGTTTCGTATTTTTTTTAAAAAAAATTAAGAAAATATGCCGAAACCATCAAGTATAAATCACGTGGAACACTAATTGTTTTTCTCTATTTAATACACGATGACAAGTATTTCCACAAATGCTTAATCAACGAAGAATAAATAAGATTACATTTGAACATACAATGGCTGCATTGCCATGCCATATCATATTTCTGGAGACAACGAAACCATCAAGCAAAACTGGCAGATTAACCTAGGACACATAACAAACAACCGTGTTTTCCTCCATTTGCACTTTAAAAGATCACAAGGACTCCGGACTAGTTGAGGGTCTGATTTTTGATGGCATCTGGACAAATCCATGTATTCTGCCTCCGAAATTTGCACTTGAATCTCTGGGCGTAATTGACATTTTGTCTAGAGAGTAGTCAAATTCATCAAAATGAGCATTGCCCTCATCATCACTAATGTTATCTGCCATGTTGATCCCAGCCTCGTCAATATCTTCATCACTTGCACTTTCATCCTCCTCGTCTTCGTAGTAACTACTTCTTACCATTGACCAATACACGAAATTTGGTCGGATGAATCTTCATGACAATTAAGAAAGGCAAGTATAAGTTTTGATATACAGAAGCAAAAAACTGGTCATTTTCTTCTTAGAATAGACTTTTCAATTTGACAAATAATGATTCAACTTCCTAAATAAAGTAGGCATCTACAGGCTTAGGGAAGTACTGGAGTACAGTTGAAGCAAAGACAAACCTGTCAGATTTCCTTAACAAGCAGGGATCAAAAGGGAAAAACATGTCGAGCCTTTCTACCCCACCAAATGCCCGCGAAAGTTCTGATTCTAGCATACCATAATCTGCAAATGTGTCTGGCACAGCAAATATTTGATTTGTTTTCGCCAACCGGAGAAATTCCTCTACTATTGATGGCAGGCATACCTGCTCCAGAAAATTGAAGCAATGGACCAGAGTTAACAGAATACTATAGAGATCAATACATATCCTCAAGCCAAATACGAAATCAGGATTAGATAAAATAATCACGCGCTAACATCAATACATGTGCACTCAAAACAGAGGACCCATAGACAACTATAGGCTAAACTTGACAAAGTTCATACTTCATACAACATTTCACCTGCAATGGTTTCAAAGGATGCCTAAGGATGTCCTCAATATGCATAAGAAGAAGTTGAGATCTGAGGCGAGGAACAGAAATCATTGATCTCATGCGAAAGCAAAGCACGTACATAATGGCCTGCATGCAACAAAAAATTCATTAACAAACAAAATTTCCAGCAAATTTGTTGGATATTTGGACAAAATTATACAAGTAGCCAATGAAATCATCTAGCCTATGTTTGGCCCCATTTTTTCCAAAACTCATTTTCAGCCACACATTTTCCCATAAAATAATTTTACAAGCAAACCGAAAACTTTCCCTTATTTTTTAACCTCACATCCTCCAAAAAAAATCACTATTTCAAAACACATTTTCTTTCAAAAATGGGGCTCAAACAGGAGCTAAAAAAGCTCTATTGGCGATAGTGTCATTTAAGGTTTTACAGTCTGCTTTGGCCCTTAATCCAGAAAAGTGTGTACATAAATATGAACTGAAAAACAAGCTTATTGAGTAGTATCCTGCAAATGGTGCAGGTAACATGTTCCCATCAGGCAAAACATATGCCCACAAGCTTAGGGACACCATAAATAGCAAATCCAAATGACCACTTATTCCACCAGGAACGCAATACTATTGAGTACTAACAAAACCCTTGTGAAAGATACAGGTAAGAATTATAACTGCCCAAAGAAAATAACTTTTAAAAGATACCAGGATTCAGGAATGGTTCAAAATTTTGAGATTCTTCAAATTCAATTACATATTAAAACTTCATACCTGGCAACCAGCATAGAAGACTTTATGAGCTTTGGGATTAATGTCACCATCCTGATTATTGCAGTAATCAAAACACCACTTCACCAAACTGGAACCTCGCATAAGATAAAGATACTCAAGTCAGACATTTAAATTCCATTCTCTGTGGTTTTTCTTTATCCACGAGCAAATCGGATAATTGACAACCTTTCCAGTGTATTAGCAACGAAGGAGAGAGCCACAAACTTTGCACGAGACAAATAACTTGCAAGATATGAAACAGCACTCATTCTGCAAGAATCCCAAAAAGAAAAATAGGTAACTTGTTAAGTAACCTTGATAAGTTAGTATAAAGTATAAACAAGAAGCTTGACACCACAACTGGAAAAGAAAATGGCTAAAAGTATACATTTGACTTTAAAACATAATTCTATTATTGACCACAAATAAATGAAACCACAATTTGTCAAACAATGCAAGTAAAGAATAATGTGTTAACAGTCTTGCGACTCTTGCCCGTGAGAAAAAGGGAAAGAGGGAGGAGAAGAAATCAGATTGAAGCAAGAGACCCATGCAATTCACAAAATCTTGGTGTTATATGAAGTAAAAACACAACGAACATATTGCCATATAAACGCTAATTATAGAAGAGCAAGGCACAAAAAGAAAGGTATTAACTATTTCTAATAACACTTCTCTGAAACCAATAAACAATTTCATACTATTTTACACCTCGCATGAAAAAGTTTCAAGCCTCTCTGCATTCAGACACCGGATTGTTATTGTTACTAGAGAAGTCTTCAACACAAAATTTATGGTCTCATTTGAGATAAGATTAATATATAATGAAGTTTTCCAATTTAAAAAGGCATAATGTAATTAACATAATCATCTCATTTACATGCATAAGCTAGACTTTCTTTATGAAACATACGTAGACATATTTGAGAACAGAAAATTATGAGCCACAACATATTTGAGAAGTATTTATTATAATGCAAAAATCTATGCACCTTTACATTATATTGTGTAGCAATTGCATTCTCTTATGTCTGCTGAGATCAAGAATGTCATAAAATGTAAAATGAAGCTCGTCTACTAAATCAAAAAGCGGATTCTTATAGTGAGTGCATCATACATGTATGCGCATGAGACGCACAAGGCACACACTTAATTAAAAAAGAGATCTTGATATTTACCTCCATGCAGGATAGACACCGCTCACAAAAATATTCACAAGTGTGCTTGCGAACATCTTTCCACAATTCTCAGGATCCAGTGAGCAAGCATAGAATATCACAAACTACAAAAGATGCGAATCTTTGAGTAATAGAATGGTTAAGATAACACGCTAGCAGTCCATGGGCCAAAACAAGAGCCAAGAGGTTTCAAAGAAAGGGAAAAAAGAAATATAGACAAACAACAAACTAGGGCACCTTTTGCTATTTTACAAGGTGAAAAAGGAGTAGATACCTGAGCAAATTTTGATTTGTATGCAGTCAAAACAGTTTTCTGAAATGACTGAAGGAGCGTTTCAAAAACCTGAACGACCATAGTAGATAAACTAATTAAGAAAGCCAGGATTTTAGAGCACCAAGTTAAGAAAACATGACAACGGAGTTACCTGAATTAGACGACCACTTTCTCTACAGGATTCAAGGTGTTCAAATGTAAGCACCAATAAGCTATCTAACTTTTCGGCAACTAAGTTTCCACCAAAAAACTTTTGTATCAAAGATTCCCTAGTAAGCTGAAAACACAAATTTCTATAAGCCTTTGAAAGATGATAGTAAAAAATTGAAAACAAAAAGTAAGTCCTTGTACAGACTTAAAGATTATCTTGCTCCTAAAATTCTCACACCGGCCAAAATTAAGCAAGGGCCTGTTCTCTTTACCATTTTCAAACCGTTTTTTGTTTTCGATTTTCCAAAACAGTGAAAACGCGTTCTCTTTCCCATTTTCGAAAACGTGTTTTTGAAAACAAGTTAAAAATTTGTAAAGAAAACCCAAAACGACAAATTTGTTATTTTTGGTGTTTTCAGT
>CAIGRP010034799.1:0-12867 GCA_903798385.1 Fraxinus cuspidata
AACTGTTAAATCAAATAGCAAACACAAATTAAAACTAGAGTAAAGATTATGTGATTGGATAGTTTGGATTTTCGATTTCACTTTGGTTATTTATTAAACATTCATTTCCAATTTAATCAACCATTTTTCATATGTTCCAACGATCGAATTAACCTATTGTATTTAGTGATCTCTCTCAAACAACACTAATCCTATTCATATGCCCGAATTATTATATCTCTATATCAATTCACACACATATAAACGCATTTTTATTTAGGAATTCAACAAAAATCGCATAGCTTATAATTATATCTCGATCTCTTATAATATCTATGTTAATTATTACACGAGCTAGAATTATAAATCACCTCTCGGTCTCAATATTATCCCTATATCAATTAATTGTTGCGCAAATAAATAATAGCATTAAACACACAATAATTAATTAACAAGTATTTAAAATGGTATGAAAATCTTAAAATTAAACATATAATAAAACCTTAAACTACATCATCAATCCTAACAATAAAAATATTTAGCCACTCATAATATTAAACACGCAAAAGTGGAAAGATATCACCAAAAATGGATGAAACGTGATTAATTCCAGTTAAAGTAGCCTCCTTTTGCTTTTGCGTATATATATTCACAATTTAAGTCCATGTTCACTTCCCAGAGTTGCGGCCATTGTTAGTGGTGTAATTTATATATCCTTTGACTTCTTCCTCCCAAATTGCCAGCTACGTGTGTATGTATATAAATTGGATTAATCAATTCAGCCTCATCAACTTCTCTGTTCTCCCAGTTGCCAGCCACGTGTGTATGTATATAAATTGGTGCCTCAATTTATTTCCAAAACTCCGGCTTTCCTCCAATTTGCCCATTTTTTTATTCCTCCATGGCTGCGTTGGCTGCATCTCTTTTTTTTTTCTCTCCTCGCCTTTTTCGTTTCAATTAATGTCGCTCTCCCTTTTTTCCCGTGTAATGTGTATATATATATATAAATATATATAACCTAGACTACCAATGATTGGATCCATCTAGAAATCCAATTTGAGGCCCAATTAACTTCCAATACCAAATTAAATTAATTCTTCTTTTCAAATCCTCAATTCTTTTGTGTACTACAAGTTGATCCTTAAAATAAATTTATTTGTGCAACTCATGTCAATGTAGCCCTCGCACTTTGGATTTTTGCCATTTTTCTCTATTTTGCAATCTTTTCTTCAACTCTTCATTAAACATACACATTTACCTACAAAATACAATTGAACATAAATTAGGTGAAATTTAATCCAAAAGACAATAAAATATCATTATTTAGGGCAACAATTAAGTGTATAAACTACACTTATCATTGACGACATGCTATTGTCTAGTCATGAAATAAAAGAAATAAAGTCAATGAAAGACAAGTTAAAATCTCAATTTGAAATGAAAGACTAGGAAAACTCTGGGTATTGAAATTTAAAGAAATAGAAAGGAAGGCATATTAAAGCACTATTTGACACCCATTCTCATTCTTTTTTTTTCTCCTTCTTCATTTCAACCACACATTTTCCAAATAAAATAATATTACACATAAATCTAAAATTTTTTATTACTTTTCAATCACACATTCTTCCATCAATCACTATTTCAGAATTCCTTTTTTTTTTTTTTCCAAAATGGGTGTCAAACACAAGCTAAGTATATGTCAGAAATCTTACATGATGAAACTATTAGAGAGGTTTGCTATGTCTAATTCAAAAAGTATTAGTTTGCCTTTAGGAAATAATTTCAAACTTTCAAATGATCAATGTCCTAAATCAAATCAAGAAATTGATAGAATGGCAAGAGTATCATACTCTAATGCAGTTAGGTCTGTGATGTACTTAATGGTCTGATCAAGACCTGATTTGACATATTCTATANTTTCAAATGATCAATGTCCTAAATCAAATCAAGAAATTGATAGAATGGCAAGAGTATCATACTCTAATGCAGTTAGGTCTGTGATGTACTTAATGGTCTGATCAAGACCTGATTTGACATATTCTATAAGTTTGCTTAGTGGATATATATGTCTAACCCTGGCAAGGTACATTGTAAAGCTATGAAATGGCTTCTTAGATATATCAAGGAAACTTCTGAATTAGGAATTCAGTTTAGAAAACAATCTAAGTGCATTGTTCTAAGAGGCTATATTGATTTTGATTATGCAGGTGATAGAGATCACAAAATGTCTACTTCTAATTATTTATATTTTGTGTAATTCTTGTATAAGCTAAAAATCTCAGCTTTAGAGAAATGTTGCCTTATCATATATTGAGACAAAATATATAGTTGCTACGGATACTATAAAAGAAAGAATTTGGTTGAATGGCCTATTACATGAATTTAGTTTTATTTATAAAGAAGTTTTTCATTCAAACAACTAATTTGCTATATTTCTAAGTAAAGATCCTGAGTTACATGATATATTTAAACATGTTGATGTTATATTTCATTTTATTACGAATGTGATTTCACAAGGTGATGTGAAAATTGAAAAAATTTCAACTCATTTAAACCCTATTGATGTAGGTACAAAGGTGATGTCTTTAAACAAGTTTTTAGATTGTTTGGCCCAGCTCAATATTAATGTTTTCCGATTTGTGTATCAAGAAGCAAACGATGTCATGTCTTGGAGGAACCACTATAGAGAAAATAGAACTAATGTGCCAAGGTGGAGATTGTTGAAACATGTTACAATGTTGACAGTTGACCAGAGTAATGTGTATGCTAACTGGACCATTGACTGTTGAAATGAATTGAGCCAAAAACATGTTCAAAATTTAGTTTGCTAAAATTAGTTGAAAATCGTGTTTACAATTCAAGCTTTTATTAGTGGGCTGAATTGATGGGATGTTGCCCAGTGTCACCTTCTGCACCGTTGGATTGGCTAACCTTATAATTACTTCCATAAGACATCTATTTGTTAGTTTCTTCTGATTAATAACACACACGGTTTGGCCTCTGGTTTTTTTCCTTCAGTTCTGACTTTTGGGATTCTCTTCTTTTTCCTCTGAAAAGTTCATCTTCCTTTTGATTTTTAAAGATACTTCATCTCCTAAATCTGTTATTGGGTTTAGATTCTTGAGTGACATCTATAAATCTGGTTAGGGTTGTGGTTTCACTATTCTTGAGTGAATGGTTTGATATACAAGAGAGGAATACTGTAATCTTGAGTGATTTCTGAGTTTGGTTCCCAGAAGTTGTAACTTTAGATGATTTGGCTCCTGTAAATGCAGTGGCCTCTTTTAGTGACGGAAGCTCAAAAGGGATTAGAAGTTTGGCTATGAATCTCTTGCCTTAGAGCAAAAATCTCTGTGTTCAGTTTTTACTTCATCGTTTCAATTTTTGCTATTTTTGTTTGTAAAATAGCCTAATTGTTGAACCTAAATCATAACAGTGGCATTTGGATAATGTATCATTACTCCCAAGATCCTAATTGTGAATCCTCGTCCGAAAGGACCAATAACATACTCGTAAGGGCCACTCTTAATCATGCATATTTGCATTTCAAGATTAACATAGAAAATGACAAAATTCACTAGACAATGTACCTGTGTTAAGTTTCTGTCAATTGCTTATCTTGTTAAACATGGAAAATATGAAGAAAAAACTCCATGCTTGAAATATTTCTTTAACTTGGAAAAATTCACTCTTGTTTTGCAATAATCTTCTTCTATTTTTTTTTTCTACATTTACATGAATTAGAATTTGAGAGAATAGTTTTAAACTTTGTAGGATTTTAAAAAAATGAATTTGGTGTGGAAAAGAGAGAGGGGGTCAGCCATGGAGGTTTATACAGGGAGGAAATAAGTTGATTTTTTTTTTTTAAATCTTAACGAGGATAAGTAAATAGTAATGTAACTTATATATTCCTAACGTTCGTAATTATTGAGATATACAAACAAAGAAATTGTTGTAAATGCTAAGTTTATTAGTGAATGACAATTGTATCCCTGCAGTCCTAAAAATTATTACCATTATATACATAATCATTTCTTATAAATATAGGGTTTTAGTTCTTATTATATAATACATAAAAGTCTATTGACTTCTTTTATATCCTCTCTTTTCATAACACGTTATCAATACGAAAACCTAATTCTTCAAAATCTAGTAAAGGTAGTAATTTTTTAAACATAATCATCTATCACGTGTACCAAAATTAATTTGATAACATGTGAATCCTTTTTTTATATATACATATCCAGCCCTTAATTCATATTAATTGGTTGCATTATGTACAACACGTGAATTGGTTTATATTTAATTAGTTTATGTTAATTAGTTTCATTATGTGCCTTATGTTAATTGGAATCTGTTAATTGAAATTATCTCTGAAGGAAAACACGTAATTTATATCATGTTGATATTGACTATTTGATTAATTATTATGTGATGTTTAATCGTATTCTTCGAGATTAATCGTATTTTATTCTGAAGTTACTCAAATGGTAAATATCACAAAATTCGAGATGAATTGTCGAGATATTTTTTTAGTTAATAGTACAAATATGCACACTGTTTTTTAAGATAAAAAATATTTTTTAGACTTAACATTAGCAAAAAATAATGTTAATACGATATTGCTGCATCGAATATTATTTAAGGTTCTGGAAGAACTTGTATTATTTTACCAAATAATATAAAATTATATATTGAAGATACACTTTCTTTTGACAAATTCAGAAGTAATTTGCTTGATTTTAAAGATATCCGCTGCAATGAATATCACGTTTGGATGATGTAAGAAAATAATGTTTAATATATTTGCATAACTTCTTTTGTATGTAGACAAAAATAGGTAAAAGAAAAATTGCATGTACTCACATCTAGTATGTGTTATACATTTATAAAAATGGTCGAATCAAATATTATCACGAATTAGAAGTTCGTTGATCCAAAAAAAAATTATACTTTGGCATGATCGACTTGGATATCCAGGAGCTATAATGATACATCGAATAATAAACAACTCACTTGGACATCCTTTAAAGAATCAGAAGATTCTTTTACCTAATGATTATCCATGTGTAACTCGTTTGTAAGGCAAATTAGTCATTAAACATTTGGCTACAAATGTCAATATTGAATATCAAACTTTCCTAGAAAGAATTTATGGAGATATATGTGGGCAAATACACCCACCATGTAAACCATTTCGTTATTTTATGGTATTAATTGATTCTTCTATTAATTATTCACGTGTTTGCCTACTTTTCACTAAAAATGTAGTTTTTGCTAGACTACTTGCTCAAATCATAAATTACGAGCAAAAATCCTCGATTACTTAATCAAAACTATTTGTCTTGACAATACTAGTGAATTTAAATCACAAGCATTCGATGATTATTGTATGGCAATTGAGATTGTTATTGATTATTCGGTTGTGTATGTACATACACAAAATGGTTTAGCAGAATATTTTATTAAATGCCTACAACTTATTGATAGATCATTACTTATGGAAACAAATCTCCTAGTTTCTGTTTGGGATCATGCCATATTCCATGATATGTCATTGGTTTGTATCAGACCAACTGCATATTATCAATATTCACCTTTGCAACTGGCATTTGATCATGAACCTAATATTTTTCACTTGCGGGTTTTTGATTGTTCTGTTCAAGTCCTTATTTCACCCCCACAATGCACTAAAATGAGTCCCAACGAAGACTTGAGATTTACGTGGGTTTTGATTCACCATCTAATATTAGGTATCTTGAACTTTTAACGCGTGATTTATTTACTGTACGTTTTGCAGATTATCATTTTGATGAAATTACTTTCCAAACTTTGGGAGGGAAAAAGTACATCTTGAAAAATTAGGAAAAATTTATTGCAATGAAATAATTATATTTTACTTTGATCTCCGTAACAATCAATGTGAGCAAGATGTTGAAAACATCATTATCTGCAAATTAATTACCAGATGTATTTGTGAAAAATCATTCATTTGCAAAGAGTTTGAAATCAATTATCGATATATTTGTTGACACAAAAAAGTGATAGAGTTATCTATACCAGTAGAAAATATTTCAGAAAGAAATTGATGTCCATGCAGAACAATAAATTGTGCTAAATGAATCTCATATACGCTAGAAGTATGGTCGACAAGTTGGTTTAAAAGACTCGGTACCTCAAAAAGAGAAGTACAGGAGAAAAACTAACAAAAAACTTCAGAAGAAATAATATTAGAAAAGATTGATCAATCAAATATTGAAAATATGGTTCCCGAAGAACCACAAGTGTATGAAAATAATGAGATTTCAATAAATTATATGTTATCTCATAAATTATGGGAACGAAATACTATTGTTATAGACAATATTTTTACCTTTAACGTAACTCTTGATATTATGTAAAATGAGGATTTTGAACAACGGTCTGTTAAATATTGTCAACATAAAAATAATTGGCCAAAATGGAAAGAAGTCATACTGGGGGAATTGAATTCCTTAGAGAAACAGAAAGTGTTTAGACCCGTAGTTCGAACACCTGAAAATGTAATCTCTGTTGGATACAAATAGGTTTTTGTACGAAAGATAAATGAAAATAATGAAATTACAAAATATAAAGTCCGACTCGTAGTTCAAGATTTCACAAAGACCAATAATTGATTATGATGAAACATATCATATGGTTCACTTGATAGTGACATATATTGATAGTGACATATATATGAAAGTTTCTGAAGGACTTAAAGTGTAAGAAACAAATGATACATGCCCAAGAACCATGTTCTCAATTAAATTATAAAGATCATATTATGAATTAAAACAATCCAGACGTATGTGGTACAATCGTCTTAACGAATATTTGTTGAAGGAATATTATAAAAATAAATATGTCTATCCATATGTTTTTATAAAGAAAAAAAAATATTGAATTTGCAATTCTGGCAATTTATATTGATGATTTAAATTTAATTGGATCTTCTGAAGAGTATAAAAAAATTGCAAATTATTTGAAAAATGAATTTGAAATAAAAGATTTGGGGAAGACCAAATGTTGTCTCCAATCGTAGATTGAAAATTTCCGATAAGGATTATTTGTTCTTCAATTTACATATATAGAAAAAATCTTAAAATGCTTTTATATGAATAATACACATCCATTAACATCACATGTGATTGTTCGATCATTTAATGTGAAAAAAAAAATCATTTTTGTCCACTTGAAGATAGAGAAAATGTTCTGATCCTAAAATATCATATGTTAGTACAATTGGAGTATTAACTTATCTTGCAAACTGTACTCGACTCGACATAGTTTTTTCTGTAAATATCCTTGTAAGATATAATTCTACATCAAAACAAAGATATTGGAATGATGTTAAACATATTTTTCGTTACCTAAAGAATACTATTAATTTGTGATTATTTTATTCTCAAAAGTTGAGATTTGCTTTAGTAGGATATGCATATGAAGGTTATCTCTCTCACCCACATAAAACTAAATCACAAGCATGATACGCATTTATACGCGGAAGAACACCTGTATCATGGAGATATGTGAAGCAATCATTGATAGCAACATTCTGAAATTATTCTGAAATTATTGCAATCCATGAAGTAGACCGAGAATGTGCGTGTTTGAAGAACATGACCCATTATATCCAAATAGTCAACAAAAGATAGTCTAACAATTTTGTATGAAAACAATGCTACTTGTATTGCACACTCAAAGGAAGTTATATCAAAGGTGACAGGACGAAGTATATTTCTCCAAAAATCTTTCATACACACGAGTTTAGAAGAGTGGCAACATTGATGTTCAACAAATTCGCTCAAGTTACAATGTGACTGATTTATTTACAAAAGCTGTCAACATTTATATTCAAGAAATTGGTTCATAAGATTGGAATGCGTGGACTCAAAATTTTCAATGATCAATATCAGGGGGAGTAGCTCTACTATTTTTTCTTCGCTTGGGTTTTATCCTATTGGATTTTCTTAGCAAGTTTTTAATGATGCAGCATTTATTTTTAATACTCCAAAATATCTGTACTCTTTTTCCTTCGTCTGATTTTTTGTCCTATTGTGTTTTTATCAAAAGGGTTTTAATGAGACAAATATTTTGTAATGTGTCATTCAATGCGTGTTGTAAATGGTAAGTTTATTAGTGAATGACAATTGTATTCTCCCAGCCATAGAAATTATTATCATTGTATCCATAATTCTTCCCTATAAATATAGGGATTTAGTCTCATTTAATACATTTAAGTCTATTGAATTCTATTCTCTATTCTCTTTTTCTCTCTTTTCATAACAGAAATTATTATATATCGGTGAACATAAATTTAATTTAGCTGAGTAATGACCAAAATAAGCTTCCAAACAGTCCTCAATACTATTCAAAAATGGTAGAACTCGAATACGACTTAAAGTGTCCTTCAAATTGAAAACAATCGTTTAACCCTCTTCCCGTGTTCGAAAAATTACGAGATTGGTACCATTAGAATCCTTAATTTTTTCTACTTCAAATCCATAACTTGAAGTTTGGAAAAACTTTAGTTGACTCAAACTATCTCGAACAAAGTCTAAAATTCTGAAAATTCATAAACAGTCTACAAAATTTTTTCAAAGTGAACCAAATATATTCTTCTACATAATTTAATCCCCAGAAACAATGTTTGGCTAAAATAACCTCATTTCATAATAATCTCTTGAATTTGTACTTATCCCTAAAGTTCACATGATTTGAGTTTGGTCCTTGAACTTCCCAAAATTCTAAAGATACCTCTAAATCTTAAAGTTTGAAAATCATAAACATGCAACTTTCTTTAATTGTAATATAGTTCCTAAGATTTTCAATGTTCCACTACACTTTTGGCACAAATAAAGATTCATGATACTAAAATTTTCATATCCACATAATTTCCTTGAAGAGTTATGGTGATATGCATCAAGAGTATCCATGGCATACATTACACAATATAATACGACAATAAATAAAAAGATCTCTGACGAAAGTTGTGATGGTCAATATACTGAAACTATAGATGTATTTCTAGAACGATCATTTGAAAGAATAATCAGTTGTACAGTGAGGATTTTGGATGTATTGATTTACATATCAGTTGTAGAAAGCTGTAAATTTTGAATATACTGAAACTATATTTCTGTATTATTGGAACGAGCATTTGAAAAGAATAATGAAAGTTACCATGAAGGTTAGTATGCGATATCATAAAAACTCGTTTTACAAGCATTTGAAAAGAATAATGAAAGTTACAATAAAAGTTAGTCAATCTCCAAGATTATCTTTATTTTTAAAGAGCATATTCTACAATTTAGAGAACATTTATAAATTTAGAAAGTAAAATTTTTTAAATATCCCAGCAGGCTCTTTATATTTTATACTTAATCTTATTACTTTCAAAAAATATTATTGTTTTCTCTACATTAATTTTCACTTTTCTATGAAGTATTATATTAATTTCCTCTGTTTAAATTAAAATACTTTGAATGATTTAATTTTGGAGAGTAGGTTTGACTCTTCAAACTTGGAGAGTCAAACTAACTCTTTAAATTAAAATGTTAATTTAAAAAGTCTTATGAAATATAATATTGAGAGTTGACTCTTTAAAATAGAGAATATCTTATGGAAGTAAAATCTCTTAAAAATACTTTTAGTATGTTATGTATCATAAAAACTTGTTCTATGACGGTTATTTTTTGAAATATTGCGATTACGAAAATAAAATGCTAGGATGGATAGAAAAAAGAATGCTGAGAAAGAAATTTGAAGTATTCCAAAGAAACTATAATGGTTATAAGCATTGTCATAGAAAATATATTTTTAACAATGGTACATTCATATATCGTATCAATATTATCTTCAACAAGTAATGTCACGTGTATATGAGATTTATTCTTTTTCAATGAAACCTAACACGTACACATTTCACTTAAATGTCTAGAGGTAAGATTTGAACTCTGGATCTTTGTCTGCTTTGATACTATGCTAAACCGTTTTGTCAAATAATAATAATAATAATAAGTTGATGTGACCGAATGTATATCATAAATATTATTTTCAAACACATCCCCTCACATGTAGGTAGGTTTGTTTTTCTATTAAAGCATTACACGTGCTCAATTCTTAGCATATGGGTATTGACGAGCTTTGAACCTGAATTTTTTTGCTAGCTCTGATATTATGTTGATCAACTTAATTTAAAAGTTTAAATTGTTAGATAGTACTACATGTATGTCAATTAAAAATTGTTTTCAGCACTTTCCATGAAACTAATTAGCTATTCCAAAAGGTCTTATTTCATGACCTGTCCTTGATTTTAGTGATTAAATTAGGACAATGCTACATTTACTTCAATGATTATAAAATGTCTTACATAATGCTACATAACACTATAATTTGGTAGTTTAAAATATAATCAGTTTCTTATCCAATTTTTTCCCTTCGCATCATTTTGTTCACTTCTTCTGGCATGATTGTAGACAATACAGCCAAGTGTTTGGTAGGTTAAAGAGGTTGTAAAATGCATCAAATGGATTTGTAATAAGTATTATGAAATTACTTCTTGAAAGAAGAAATTTAAACTTGGAGCAACTTGTCAATTATGAAAAGAAATAAGAGGAAATCGAGGTAATATCAATTGAAGCATTGTACTTATTGGTGTTTGATCATGGTGGCCACCTCAGATCAAATAAGGATCAACGTCAAAGTAATCAAAGAGGCTTATTTATTAGAAAAGTTAAACAAGTCAAACACGGGAGGCCAATCCATAAGGCTTACCTCTCATGAGAGCCAAAGTAGTCATCATCCGGAGATATCATCATGAGGCTAGAGGAATGTTCCTCGGTGATGTCAGCACCACCCTGTCAACCGATTAGAGATTGAAATGTGTCACCCTTGATTTTACTACCGCCATGCCCACCATTCAGAGAAAAATAATGATTGTCTAGGTTGCAGACAATGATGGCCAAGGTCATACATAGAATACGACCTAGGAGTCATGACGATCTACTCTCATCGAACCCCCCCAACCAATAAATCTATTTCGAATTGGGCTTGGCACACATCTCAAGGAAGGACACTATAACTCAACAAGGCTGAGGATGACAAGCTTGTGTCTTAAGGCTTATATAAGAGATCGAAAGCCTAAGGAGAAAGGCAGAGTTAAACGAATCAATGGTAACTTACTATAAAACATAATTCAGTAAAAGTTGCTTGCTCTTTACAAATTCTAGCAATTAAATATTTCTATTCCACAAAATTTCTCTTAAAGTTGATCTAAACTTGACAACTTTCAAAACTTTAGGAGGACAAAATTGAAGAAACTAAAAGTTAAAGGACAAAGTTAATTAATTTGGAAGATGAAGGATTACTATGGAAGCAATTGGGAGTGGTAGAAGTGAAAATTGATTGATTTAAAGTGGGATGGACCTCTGTACAAAAATTGAAGTCGCAGCAAAATTGATGAGAAATCAGGGACTAAATATGTAAGTTACATGTCCTTAAGGACGTATTTGCCACCCCCACTGCTTCGGTCGTTACATGTCCGATCTAGATGAGATTTTCAACTTCATGTCCGATCTAGATCAGATTTTCAACTTCTTCTTATTTATTTATTATTATTATTTTATTTTTTTTTATCTGAAAGTAAGCACTTTGGGTGTTCTTCAAGGCAACCGAGGGCTATATGAAGGGGGGGAATCCAGTTAAGAAAACACCATTCTTTATACAACAACATAGTACTCTTTTGGAAGAAAACACAATGCAAAGCACGAGTTTGAATCAATATTGATGATTGAAGGAGTATTTCTTAAGGCAAGATTTATTTTTCTTCAATGCAAGAAGCAATTCAAAAATCTGGTCATGTATTCTAATTTCAATTTGTGTTTTTCTTCATTTTCTAGGTAACTAATTTCTTTGTTAGGGTGAACGATAAAACCTAGTGTGAACATCAATTTTAATTCTTAAGTTTTATTTTTACAATTGATACTTTGTACGTTATTTTTACTTCTATTACCAATTCATGAAATAATTAGCAAATAATTCATTGAATTGTGGACGGTGTTATGTTTGAATTATGTTGTAAAAATTGAGAATTGAGTGAAAGACAGAGATAAACTTTTTGCTATTTTTTTATATTTTGTTGAATTTTTTGAAATTGAATGCCTAAGGATTAGTTTTGATTTACATAGACATATAATGAGTTGACTTAATTATGTAGAATTGATTATACGAGAGAGAGAGAGAGAGAGATTATTAATTAATTTAAAGGGTTCAATCGGATACACAGAGTCAATTGTTGTTAGAATAACATTGATTTGAAAATCCAAAATTGTTTAAAACACATTAATATTAATTTGCTTTCCTAATCAATATATTTTTAGGAAAACACCATATAAATAAGTTTATGCTTTCATTCAAACATATGTTAGGCATAATTTGAACATAATTGGATAAAATAGACTTTGTGAGAATGCGACTCTACTTATCAGTTTATTAGTTGTTTTTTATTAGTTGTTTATTGATATTGTACACTTGCGATTTTGACCAAATAACATCATATATTCATAAAGCCACTGGTCAAATATAATTTTTATCTTCACATCTGGCATAATCCATATTTACTATTAATTAATTATCCTCTCATTTTGGAGAACTTATGACTTATAGTAACTTAAATCTGTAATTCAAGCACTTCCGAGTTTGGTGTTAAGAAAGAGTTTCCACTGGTTTGAACTTCACGAGAGAGATAAAGGTACAATAAAGTTTCTATAAATTACTAAGGATCGAAAAATTTATTAATTTAGAGGATTTATTTATTTATTGGTTAACGAATAAGTTATCAATTTAAATTTTATATATATATATATA
>CAIGRP010034812.1:0-12080 GCA_903798385.1 Fraxinus cuspidata
GTTTGTTCCTTTTAAGTCCTTATCAGTAGATTTTTGCTCCATTTCATCATAACCCATC
The DNA here is from genome assembly GCA_903798385.1 of Fraxinus cuspidata. Classification (NCBI taxonomy): domain Eukaryota; kingdom Viridiplantae; phylum Streptophyta; class Magnoliopsida; order Lamiales; family Oleaceae; genus Fraxinus; species Fraxinus cuspidata. The sequence continues at coordinate 59 of CAIGRP010034812.1, forward strand.
CAACATCGAGTTTCTCCTAAAAAATGAATATACAACCAAAGTCCTTACACTTTTTCTTCACATTCAAGTTAGTTCCAAAATTCCAATATTGATTCAGCTCAATTCCCTACCTATTTGTACTGTGGGCTGATTCTTTCAAAGCTTTACATTTAGTCCCTATCTTCTATAGTTTGTTCCTTTTAAGTCCTTATCATTAGATTTTCGCTCCATTTCATCATAACCCATCCAACATCGAGTTTCTCCTAAAAAATGAATATACAACCAAATTGAGTATCAATTCAATAAAAGTACTCTCCACTTTTAATAAAAAAATAGAAATAAAGTATACTTATCAAATATCACAAAACCTGAATATTTATTTTTGCTCAAAGAAGATTGTCTACTTAAGAAACAACCAATATTAAAAATGAATATCTTAAATAGCTTGCCGTATTGCCTCATGATCGTGTAATTCTGCAAGTGTATGGATCGTGACAAGTAATAAAGTGGATTATGAGTACTAAAATCGTCCCATAGGGACTAATTCGCTACTGTAATGTTTTTCAATCTTATTACACATATTTTAATTGACATTCTACTTTACATTGTACACATAGCACACAATTTTATCATTGATTTCTCCAACGCTTAAAACAATCAATGATCTCGATTTTATCACCTATTCAAATTTCATCCAAGTAGTTACTAGATAATGTACAAATAGCATACCAATTAACAAATCAAATTTTCTGTTATAATTAAATAATACTATGTTAATCTAAATCTTTAGAAGCTTAACTAATTTGTGAAGTTTCATGGGATTAAGTAGTTAGGAATTTTGATTTCACCTATGTCAATTAACATTCATTCATCATTCACGCCATTTTTTTTAGATATTAACAATCAAAATAACTAATTTTAACTAATAGTCCATCTCTCGAGCAAAACTAGTCGTATTCTTATGCCCAAATTTAATATATGTACATGTAAATTCATACAATGTATAAATGCATTAATATGTACAAACTCAATCAAGATTTGACTATAGGGGTATATCTCAATCCTTCATCAAAACTTATGTCACTTATTTCATGAGCTAGACAAATATATCTCCTCTCATTCTCAATATTTTCCCTAAATCAAGCAATTGACGCACAGGAAATTGATTGTCAATTAAATACAAAACTAGGGATGTCAACAAGTTGAGTCAAGCTGGCTCGACTAAAAATTCTAGGCTCGACCAAATTTTTCGACTCGAACCTTATCGAATCGAGTCGGTCCCACTCATGATTGTTTATTTTTATTTTTTAAGAAAAGGCAGCACACAATAGTAGTAGTTGTTTGCTATTGTTGGCAGTCACGTGGCTGACTGCAATGCAGGTAGTAGGTGCAAGACAGTTATATGATTTGATTTATTTTTTATTTTTAGCCCTTTTGAGTCAAATTATTCCAAAAATGAGAAGGAATAAGTCGACCGTTATACAGTAAAAGGACCCCACGTTGGCAAAAATCTTCGATTTTGTTGATAGCTATCAGGTAAAAAAATTGTGAAAAGACATTAAAGCCCCTAACTTGTTTTACACATTATTTCATAACAAGGACAATTTTGATATTTCATTCTCCAAAAGACGGCTGCCCTTTTTTTTTTTTTCAAATCTTGCGGCTACAACACTGTTTATTTTACTATTGCAACGGTCTCATTTTGCGTTAAAATGAGAAATTAATGTGCACCAAACAGAGGCTTAAATTTGCTCGTCACGGGCCAAAAGTGGCCCGTGTCGAGCCAGCTTGGGGTCGGTCCGACTCTCCAAAAATCGAGCCATGAGCGGGGTTGACTTGGGCTTTTCCGAGCCAAACCACTAATCGTCCAAGCCGGCCAGTCAAATTGACGCCCCTAAATATAACAAGCAATTAATATATAATCAAAGTTGCATGAAAACTTTTAAGTTAAATAAATATTAAACCTAAGCTATATCATTCATCGTAAAAACTAGTAATGCTATGAATGACCCAGTATCGAATACTGGTAATAATATCAGCAAAAGAACGTTCTCTTGTGCTTCCAGCTAATTATTTAGCCATTTATAATTTTGAATTGAACAATAAAGGTGAAAAGCATCACAAGGTTCAATATAATAAAGGGAGAAAAGAATCAAATGGACTATTGATCTTCGGCACCTAAATTCCAACAATGGAGCTTCAAACTCTTCTAGGATGGTTGCAAATTATCCTATCAATTAGCGAAATCATACATTCAAATCCCAATATGTGGCCACATATCTTGAGAATTTATGAACGGATCTATGTAGTTTGCCTAAGGATGTGTCCTTCAAGCCTCTCTTTTGTTCGAATGAAAAATGAGTATTTATGTACCTCAATTTACGTCTTGAATAGTGTCCAAATATAATAGAAAAACAAAATTTTAGTCGAATTAGTATATCCCAAATTGCTAAAAATTTTCTTTCATTTCATGCGATTTGCTCCCTGGATCTCTTTCTTGCTCATATTGAGTCCTTATATATTTAATTGAAATCCTTCAACTTCTAAACTAACTCCTTGGTCCAAATTTAATCATTTTGTATCAATTATCGTTAATTTCCATCTTTCCTCATCCAATATCGAATTTTCTCCCATAATAATCAATAAAAACATAAAGTTAAGTATCTTATGATTTAGATATGCTATATGAGGAAACGTTGAATTACATGTATTTAGGGATGTCAAAATGGTTTGTCGACTTGGGCGGCCCAAGAAAAGCTCGTGGCTAGGGGACCACCGGGCCGAGCCCCATTTTGGGGCATCGGCTCAAGCTCGAGCCAGCCGGTGGGCCCGTGCCACGGGCCATTTTCGGCCCGTCGAGCCTAGCTTTATTAAAAAAAAAATAAAAAATAGATTTTAAATTCACGCTCGTATAAATTGCAAAAAATTTAAAGTCATAAAAAAAATTATATTTGTCACGAAAAAAATAGTTGGTTTGGATCATGCCCGACTCGGTCCAAGCCAAAAGCTCGAGTCGAGCTTTCGATTTTTGGCAGAGGGGGCAAAAAAAGCTCGAACCACTTCAAGTTTCGGCTCGTGGCTCGGCTCATTGACACTCCTATATATATCAAGTTGAATATATTTTGTTAGAATCTAGCAAAGTATCTATTTTGCTTTATTCAAGGACGAAGAAATGTTTTAATTTGGGGGTGTTTGATTAGTGTAAATAATACACTTATCTTGACCACCAAATGCAACATTTGGGAGTCATTTTATGAATTAAATTTTCAATTTACTTTTCTTGAGTGTTAACAAAACAAGTGATAGTGGGCTTATTTTCATTATCAGTTCAACTACCATCAAACTCCTACTCTATGATAACATTAAGGTTTGCATAAATTGTCACATATATGCTCTACTGAACATGTGGTAGGATCTCTATTCTTGTTTATCCCTACTCTAGCAGATGTTGTCAAAGTTTCTCGTTTCTTCTTTTTTCTTTTACTTGCATCTCTTTCTCCCATGTTTTTAGGTATTTCCTTCTTTAACACCTAACTTTTGGGTGAGTTTCTTATTCCTCACACTCTATTATGATAGATATTGACGTGCTTAGAGAGTTGTTGATTGGGACATGTTGAGAGTGTAGCAACTTCAATGAAGCCCACGAAAAACGTAGGTAGAAATCGTTCTCTTTCACGAAAAATATCTAATTGCTATGGTTGTTGATGCGGTTCTTTAACCTCTATGGTTCCTACTATGATATTATGTTCCTCTCATAATTGTTATTGGTTAAAGCGAACTAAGAACCCCTTGAAGCATTGGTTCTTTGAAATTGATATATGCATCTAAATTTGTTTGTGTTACTAATAGATTCTTGTTCTTTTCTGTCTGTATGTAGGTTTTGGTGTGAGGAAGATCGAAAAGGAAGTGTTGGAGCGAGTTCTAGCTCGGTGTCAACTCGGTGGCCTAGGATCATCACCACCCACCTGTAGATCCAAGTGTGGAAATTGTTTACATTGTATACGGTGCACGTACCAATTCAACCAGGATTGAGTATGCCATTAGAGTATTATCTAGAACCTTGATGTTGCAAGTGTGGCAATAAGCTCTTCATGTCTAAGTAGTACCAAAATCTTATTTCTAATTTTATTTCATTTTGAAAATTCTAGGATATTTTATAGGATAGTTTTCACTCATGAATTATGATAGCTTTTTCCTTTTTTATGCAATGATTTGTGCAATGCCCTTTATTAAACACTCATTTTCAAGAATTGGCCTCTAATTAAGAGTCTCACCTAATTTTCATTTTATTGGTTTTAGAAAATCTATACAAGAATTTGAATACATAGAATCTCCATTCATCTCAATATCTTTCTACAATTTTCAATCACCTAAAAACTTTACTCAAAATGGTCTAAGAATGTATAATGTAGTAGTTTATGGGGTTCACATATAAGGTCCACTAATTCAACTTATTAAGCATATAAATCAACTCATTACTTCATAATGCTAAACTTAATTCACATGTGCAAATAATATCAAATTTCACATTGATAGGCATCTATTAATCAAAATATGTAATATATTTCACTACTCATAAATCATCGTATAATTCTAAATGTAATATATTTCACTACTCATAAATCATCATATAATTCTAAATATATACATTATTACCGGCAATGCTACCTAACCATCACAAACGAGCAAACCAAAAAGAAAATCTTTTTGAAATTTTTAAATTTTTCTACTTTTTCATAAATAATAAAGCAATAAACACTACAATCACACGAAAGCAATAAACACTCAATTTGTTTCCCATCCCAAACTTAAATAGGACAATGCCTTAAATGTTTTAAAATATCATCAAGTAAGCGACGTGAAAAGTTGAAGAAGGGATGTAGAGACTCCCTAGATGCATATCTGAATTTGGATGCTGATTTGGAAAAAAACATTTGTAGAGCTAGATGATCCACGTTGCTTTGTCGTTCCCTTTGTCCATTGTTGATTTGCATATTCAGGAGTATGTTCCTACAAGATAAAGAGAAATTAATAATTATAGATGTAATAATATGGAATGAGGTTATATTAAGCTCAAACACATCACAACCAACAAGAAAATCTAGGGACGAAGTGGGAAACCGAAGAGTGGACGACATCCACTTGATACTGTCGCAAATACGGCCTTGAACAGTAACTTTTTTTTCATGAAAAATGTATAAGGATGAAGATACCTAAACTAACTACTATCATACAAAAGAAAATAAAGTAATTAACCAATTATCTTGGAAGCATAATAAATAAAATTTAAGAAAATTGGGATATGTCCTAAGAAGCGTTTGTTTATAATCATTAGCTTGACTTTGTTGTTTTGGCTATTTATGATGACTTGAAAATTGAATTTTCTCGCAACGACTATACTTGCAGACATTTCTTGATTTATCTTTGGCTTTCTAAATTTTGAAGTTTCCATATTAGTCCATGATTGCTCCAATCAACCCACCAACTCCTTTTTTATATCAATGACTTCCATAGTCATCCTTCTATTCTTAGTCAATTATTTTACATTCTTCAAGGTATGCAGGTTGCTTGGATAGAGTATTGATGGTACAGTTTTGTTGTTTCTATTTCATCCTTAAGATTATCTCACACTTCTCAAAATTCATTAACACACGTCCAATTGATTTTCTCTTACATCAAGGATGATGAAAGCTGGGAAGATGAAAATTTCAGTTTTGATAAGCATATCCTCAACCCTTCATTGGGAATGCCTAATTGATATGTCAGCTGTAGAGTTACTGTAGTTTTCTTTGGATCTCCCAAAATTAATTTTCTCTAGATAGACAATTGCATCAGATTAGTATTTGCTCCAAAATCAATTAAAACATTAATATTATATAAATTTCCTATATAGCAAGGTAGAGTGAAACTCCTTGGATCATTTGCTTAGGAAGAATCTTATGTTGTAGGATTGCTATACACTCTTTAGAAATGCCACTATTTCATGTTCTGGTAGTTTTCTCCTCTTAATCAACATTTCTTTCAAAAGTTTAGCATAATTTGAGATCTGCAAGATTGAGTATATGAAACAAATGTCAATGTGAAGCTTCCTAAGGGCATCCAAGAACTTTGTGAACAGCTTCTCAAGCTTGTTGTCTAGCAACCTTTCAGAGAATGAGACTGGATAAATGTGTGTATTGATAGGAACGGGACCTTTACATGTGGAATGTTTGGATGTTCTTTTGTATTTACCTTTTTCGATTCTTTATGTTGAACCACTTGTTTCTCACACGTGATAGGTACCTGATTATCATCAGCCTCTTTCCTTTTTAATTTGATCTCTACCAGATGAACTCCATTTTTGTAGTGATGACCTAAACATGTTCCTCCTTTAGCTACTTTCGAAGCCCCCAAGAGAATGGAACATAAGGTACATAAGCACATATAGGTGTAGCAAACTTGATTGATGGTATGTCAACCTCATCATCCCTCACAGCCTTAATAGCTAACACTTGTTTCCGTGGATTTGTTTTTGTGTTACTTGGAATGGTGCCCTTTGTTTTATTAGATAGTGCAGTTGCTATCTGCCCCAAAATTTTTTTTTTTAAATTTTGAATGGAGACTTGCTGATTTTGTAATACAGTGCCAATCTTTGTGATGTACTGAACAAGTAAATCTTCTAATGATGGCTTCTACTCATGTTGCTGGAAACCTTGGTGGTTTGCCCTAATTCTAATTTCCCTGTCCTTCATTGTTTGCCCATGGGAAATTTGGATAATTACTCCAACTCGGATTATACAAGTTGGAGTAAGGGTTATTGTACTGCCTATGAAAATTTTGTGCATATTATACCTCTTCAGGTTGGTATATATAAGTGGATGCAAGGGACCAACTTATAGTTGTATGATTTGTCCCATAGCCTTCACACACCGGTGATAGCCCAAGAATAGCTAATAAAGAGATATGTGAATTGATTTTTGAAACTTTTCAAAAATAATTTTAAATTAAGTATTCCTAGATACTTTGATTAATCAAGTAATAATCGTAAGCAAAATATAATGAACAATATATTAATGAAAGTTCGATCCAAATCAATGATCTACGTCATCTATTAAAAAGCTCTCCGTTACGAGCAAGATCTTTTTCCTATATTGATTGATTTACGGTGTAATCAAAACCCTTACAATGCTTTTGCTGACTTACAAATAAGGAATACCAACCCTTATACAATTTCGAGCTTTCAAAGGACCTCGATATAACCTAAAGATTTAAAGAAATGGTTTTACAACGAAATTTCCCTCTTAATAAATGATGGTAATATATTAAGTACCAAGAGAGACTAACATTTCAATAAATAGCAATGAATAATAGCTCAATTGTTAGATGAGAAAATTTGATAAATATGATGTTTATAAGTTTGATTAACTCAATAGAAGTTTTCGATACGGAGAAGGAGAAGAAATAAATGCAATGTGAGAACAAAGATTTTCGCAAAATATTTCTCTCATTAAGGTACTTGAAAGACCTTACATTGATTGTAAAAGAGAATCTATTTATAGTGGACAATTTGCAAAATTTTCTATAAGTTTGAATGATAGATCAATCGATCGGTAAAAGTCCAGATGACCCAAAATATAGTTGTTGGACAAAAGGATCAGAAGTCATATTGATCAAATTTTGATCCATTACGTTTTTGGTCAATTCATTGCCTCCTTCAGTCGATCGGGTTTGGTCTACTAATTTGCTGATCCATTTTCTCGATTTGGCCCCATTTGGTCTGACCCAGATGTTTTAAAAAACGCAGACTTGTAGAAAGTGCATTCAAATAGTTTTTCAAGGTAAATGATATTTTAGAAATATGATCTAAGTTTAAATAATATTTTTAAAATCAATTTTACCTTTGATAAAAGCATTTCATGTAAGTGATATCAAAATACTTTTTTGTGCATAAAATATTTTTTTTTAAATTTTTATCATTCATTGCTAAAGATCAAAGTTTTAGTACTTGTACATTTGTTCTAAAAAGCCTAATCTTTAAAGTTTTTTGGAAATTTGGGTCTTATGCTCTTGTCTTTAAGTTTATCTTTCGAACTCTTGTCTTGAAAGATTTGATTTCGATATTGACCTTTTTTGTGAGTCCAATTTGTAATTATAGTTGATTTATCATTGAAAGCTTTGAAGATAACGATAACTTAAATTCAATTATTAGTAAAACAAGATTAACTTATTTATTATTATCAAAACTTTAAGATTAAAGTCAATGATATGTCAACAATTTTTCCATTTTTGATTTTGACAAACAAGATGTTTTGCAATAATATCAACAATTGATAAGAAATAAAATCTCAAATTTAACATATATAACCCTATCTTTTACAAACCAATTGTCATCCATTTAAAGCATATCAAACATTTGATCATTCAAAGCATATAAAATCCATCTCACTCATTTCTCCCCTTTTAGCATAAGCAAATGGATTACACATACGAGACCAAGAGTGTGGTATATTAGATAAAAAATTTAAATCAACCATATGAAGTAATAATATTCTCCCTTAATTAAACTCAAAATTTCAAAATATGTAAGTTTAAACAAGAGAATAATCATCATATATATAGCAAAATACAAATTAAAGCACGAGTGATAAAATGTCAAAAGCATAATCATTGTTTAAGGAACATAGGAATAGTTCCACAATACATAAAATGCATACAAAATTCTAAGGACACTTGACAACAAATCTAATACTTCAAAGGAGGAAATGTCAAGTCGAGATGAGCATTAAGTGAATTTTGTGAAGCAAGCACTTGTTGAAGTAAAGTGGCTATCATATCGACCAAGTATTGTAGGGCGTCAAAGAAGAAGATTTGGAGTTTTGATAGATAAAAATTAGGGATTTTAAGAGATGTTGAATGTGAATGAGCTGGTTCTTGAAATCTTGTGAAAATTTTGAAGATTTGAGGTTGATTTTGTGAGTCTAGGAAGAGATTTAGAGAGAAGATGAAGAGAAATGGGAAAGAATATTGAAGAAATGAATAATTGTTTTAGGCCATTAAAAATGAAACTCACGAATTTGTGATTGACTAGAGGACATATTTGATCAATCGGGAAACTGAAAAAAAGGAAAGAAATTCCTGTCTTTTCGATTGACTAGATCAATCACCATCTGGCCAATCGGATTTATTAGCTGGTCGTCCTTTTTTTGTTTCAAATGAGTTTTTGAACATCACTTAATTGGGTAAAGTTCATAACAATTTTTAAGATATAAATTTCAACCAATCATGCGCTTAAAATCAATCATGTAAGAATAATTAGTATGAATTCAATTTAGCCACATACTTCAAATTCATCTATAATTCCCAACCTCTTTGAATACATGAAAATCTATTGAGTGCTAGAGGTTTAGTGAGAATGTTGGGCAATTGTTTTTTCGTCTTTACAAAATTTTAATACAATATATCCCTTTTGTACATGATCTCTTATAAAAGTGATGTTTAATCCCAATATGGCTGGTTTGAGAGTGGAAGATGGGATTTTCTTGACAAGTTTATAGAACTATTATTATCACACATAATATGTATATGATTGAAATATAAATGATAATCATTTAGAGTTTGTTTCATCCATAAAATTTGAGCACAACAACTAGCGGCAGAAATATAATTGATTTTTGTGATAGACAATACATTTGTTTCTTACTAAACCATGACATAAGTGCAAAACCTAAGAAGTGACAAGTTTTGCTAGTGCTCTTAAGGTCAATTGTGCAACCAGACTAATCGACATCCGAATAGCTAAGTAAATCAATATGAGTGTCCTTCGGATACCAAAGACCTAATATTCTATTGCCACTAAGATATCTAAAAATTCGTTTAACAACGCTAAAGTGTGAGTCTTTAGGATTAAACACATAAACACACACCAAACATAGCATCGGGTCTACATGTGATTAAGTAAATAAGTGATTTGATCATAACTTGATATTTTGTTATGTATATAAAAATACATTGATCGTCTTTGTCCAATTTAGGTGATGAACTCATAGGAGTATTCATTGGTTTCAACTCATCCATTTCAAAAATTTCGAGTATGTCCATGATGGACTTAGTTTGACTAATGAAAATTCCATCATTAGTTTGTTTGATTTGAAGCCCAAGAACTTGATTTCTCCCATCATGCTTATTTCAAATTCCTTGCTCATATATTTAGAAAATTCTTCACAAAAGAAACTGTTAATGGCACTAAAAATAATATCATCAATATAAATTTGCACAATAATAATCTCACCCATTTTGGTTTTATAGAATGTGTAGTATTCACTTTTTCTGTTGAAAAACCATCTTAAAGAAGAAATTCACTCAACCTTTCATACCACGATCTAGGAGCTTACTTTAAACTGCAAAGAGTTTTCTTAGTCTGAAAACATTATCTGGATGCTTGTGATTTCTGAAACTGGGAGGTTGCTTAATAAATAATTCTTTTTGAGTAAAATTATTTAAGAAAGAACTTTAGACGTTCACTTGATAAAGAGAAAATCCTTTAAAATCCTTATGACAAGCAAGAATTATGGGAATAGATTCTACTCTAGCAATCGATGCAAATGTTTTTTAAAATTCTGTGCCTTATTCTTGATTGTAACCTTTAGACACTAATACAGCCTTGTTGCACATAATTATGTCATTTTCATCTCGTTTATTTCGAAAATCTCATTTTTTATTTATAACGGTTTGATCACTTGATCTAGCAAATAAATCTCAAATTAATTTAGTTCTTCTAGTATAAATAAAATTCAAATTCATGAGACTTGACTTCTTTGAATTTCTTTAGTTCAATTTGTGATATAAAAGCACAATTATTAAAAAGATTTCTAGTAGAAGTTCTAGTACTTACACCTTTGGATAAATCATCAATTATAAGTTATTTTGGATGAGAAGGAACAAACCTCCATTTCTTAGGGAGAGATAGATCACTTTGTACTTCATCTTGTTGCACATTTGATTCTTCCTCAAGTAGATCTTCAAGGTTTTTAGGATCTTTCTTGTTTTGATATTAAATATTCATTTGCTCCAAGGGAATCTCCAATCCTATATCATTATCAAAACCTTTCTCTTAGAAGATTAGCTTCATCAAATGTTACATGCATAGATTCTTCAACAATTAAAGTTCTTTTTGTTAAAAACTTTATAAGCCTTGCTAGTAGATGAATATCCAAGAAAGATTTCAATATCGGATTTTGAATCAATTTTTTCCAAATTTTCTTTTGTGTTTAAAATAAAACATTTACAACCAAATACTTTAAAATAGCTAATATTGAGAACTCTATTTCTTTAAAGCTCGTATGGAGTTTTTATTTTATTTCAATCAACTGAAACTCTATTCAGAACATAACAAGCGGAGTTAACTGCTTCAACCCGAAAGTATTTAGTAAACCATTTTGATTTAACGTAGTCTTAGTCATTTCTTGTTATGTGTAATTCTTCCTTTCTATTACACCATTTTGTTGATGAGTTCTAGAAATCGAAAAATTATGCTCATATCCATTAATTTTGCAAAATTCACCAAATGTAAACCATTNATTTTGCAAAATTCACCAAATGTAATAATATCAAATTCTACATCGTGATCACTTCTAATGATTGTAATAGTGTATCCCTTCTCCTTTTGAACATTTTTACAAAAGTATTTAAATACATTCATAGTTTCATCCTTTAGGTTCAAAAATAATACTCAAGTAAATCTAGAAAAGTCTTTGACAATAACAAATGCATGATGTTTGCCGCTTATGCTTGCGATTTTAGATAATCCAAAATGATCTATTCGAAGAAATCGTAAATGTTTTACAGTTGAAAAGTGTTGTTTAAGCTTGAAAGAACTCTTTAGTTGTGTTCCAAATTGACATGCATCATAAATTTTATCTCTTTCAAATTTTAAATTTGACAAACCTATAACAAAATAATTTTTGAAACTATTTTAAAGTAGGTCCATACCAACAATGACCTAATCTCTATGCCACAATCAAGAATCGTCTTTTAAAAAAGATAAGGGTAAATAGCAAAAAACGTC
>CAIGRP010034815.1:0-16920 GCA_903798385.1 Fraxinus cuspidata
TTCGATGTACTCTACAACGGGCTCATCCTTGCTTTGTTTTGTTCGAGCGAGCTCTGGATGGCTGACGTTAGCCGGTGCTGTAGAAATATGTTAGGAATTCTCGTTCAAGCTGATCCCTACTATCAATTGACCCAGCCTGTAAGTCAGTATACCATTCGAATGCGGCACTTTTGAGAGAGCGTACGAACTATTTTATCATGGTGTCATTGTAAGTGTCTGCATTGTTACACGTCTCAATAAAATGAGCAACATGTTGCTTCGGGTTGCCATTCCCATCAAACATTGAAATTTTGGAGGTTGGTAACCGAGTGGCATCTTTATTTTGTCAATTCGACAACTATAGGGCTTGGCATACGCAAATGAAGATTGCAATGAACCACCACACTGGGCTCGAATGGTGTCTGTAATCATATATTGAAGCTGGTGGACGGATAGAGAGCCAACGAAGAGTTAAGTGGTATCACGCAAAACATTTTGAACAATTGTTCGATCATGCATATCTTGGTTCTGTTGGCGTTCTTGGACTTCCAGAACTTTAGCTTTGGAAGATTCTGGATTTTCTTGATCTTTAATCGACAGATTTTGCAGCTCTAGCATGTGCATGAGTGCAACAACATGTGCATCTTTCTCTATTTCGTCAATTCGACGACTATAGAGTTTGGCATACACCAATGAAGATTGCAATGAACCACTATACTGGGCATGAATGGTGTCCGCAATCATATGATGAAGTTGGTGGACAGACAGAAAGCCAACAAAGAATTGAGTGTTATCATGCAGAACGTTTTGAACAACTATTCGATGATGTAAATCTTGTTTCTGTTGGGGTTCTTGAATTTTCAGAGCTTTAGCTTTGGAAGATTTTGGATTTTCGTGATCTTTAGTTGACAGATTTTGCAGCTCTAGCTTGTGCATGAGTACAACAACCTGTGCATCTTTCTCTTCTAGTAACTTTGTTAATTTTTCAATGGCTAAAGCCATTTGTTGGATTCGATTATCTGAGCCTGATGTCGATTCTGTGATCATCACCGGCTCAAGTGATTTTTAGACGAAGTATCGTCTTCCTACCTTTGCAGAGAAGTGGTATGAGGGGATCCAAACAAGGATCTGCTACTGGAGACGGAGCCCAAACGAGAATTTTTCCCCGAACTCTTGGTCTTTTCTGTTGAATGAGAATTTTGCTTTGTGAAAGCAATTTTCATTTTGCATTTGTTGGAAAACTTCTTTAGTGGTTGGACTTGTTGAGTTTTCCCAAGTTTTGTTTAGGCTCTAGTCATATGAAACAGTTCAACACGTATCTTTTAAAGATGAGTCATGGTTTGCTTTGACTGTTCGCTTGCCATTGTTGATGTAGTGGTTGAAAGTTGAAGATTTTGAGATCAAAAGATAAAATAATAAATTGTTACATATTGTATTTTAAAAAAAATACAAATAGATATGAATCTTCTTGTAATTGTAAAATTGAAAAATTTTCTGATTAATGATATGAATATTTGAAGACTATGAACCACGTGGCTTGAATCCTAGTTTTCGAGATTTGTTGATGATTTGATTTGCCGAGAACTTGACTTGTTCATCACTTGAATTTCGGAGCTTGGATTTGCATTTCAAAACTTGGACTTGTTCTTGACTTCATTCGAAGAGGACTTTGATCTTCTTGGAATGCTTGATTTGAAGAAGATTTTGATCTTTTTCGTGTTCGCCGGACTTGAAGTTGAGATGATTTCTTCTCTTCCCTCGACTTTAAAATTTTTTCAGTAATTCATGATTTTTTCACTTTTTTCTCCTTTTTTTCTTCCCCTTTTTCCATAAACCTTTGGTCCTATTTATAGGGGAAATTCATAACCAATATTGGTTATAATTGAATAATTGTGGATTTTGAAATAGTGGGATGTGCCTTAGTAGGTTTTAATTTCGTAAATTTAATTGGGCTAGTTATTTAAATTGACGCAACCAATTATTTGTTATTTTATTTATTTATTTTTTATGTCTACAGTGGTGTTTTTATTTTTATTTTTGAAAGATAATCATAAAAATACTAACTAGAAATAATTGACCAAATAAAAAGATACAATTCTAGCAAAATTAAACTTACTAGATAACCTAAAGTTTTTGGACTTATAATCCAAACACTTGAAGGTATATGTGAAAATGAAATGATAAAAGTGAAATCGTAATATGTAATGCACGACTTTTGCAAAAAATTATACAAATAGATAAATTATGCTGTGGTGATGCAATCACAAGTTTATATATTGTTATTTTGATAATACATGAAATTTGATATTGTCTAATAAATGCAGTTATTATCCAACTCATTTATCATAGCTAGTAATACTATCCCTGAAGGATTTAATATACATGAACATATAATTCAGGTGATATTTTGTTAAGATTCTACAATATGTCTTTTTTGTTCCGTCGAATATCCGCTACAATTTTGTCATCGTGACTGCAATAGAGTTAAACCACCAAATTTAAGAGTGGTCTCTCTAGAAAACTTGATATCTCCTAAAATGATTTTAGTGAAAGGGAGTAAATATTGTCTCATAGAATTTTTTAGACAATATTTTAAATAGGCTTGATATCACAATACCATTGGAATGGAGTTATTGTCAAGTACCTCCTGTGTTTTAAAATTGATCGAAAATTATCCTATATTGACATTTGAAGCGCGATATACCACATTTTCTTCCACTTTCTCAATTATCATTGTGAAATGACGACACCTTAATACAAAACAACAGTAAAGTAGATTTTAAACTATGGACAAAATAATAAACCAACCAAAATCAACTCAACTTGAAATTTAAATTCGCCCCATATATTGCTTTGATTTATAAACTCATGGAGTAAACAGAAATATTGAAAAAAATCAAGTGGGTGAGGCCAGAGAATTAGATCCCAATCAGGTGGAATAGGATCGTGCAGGCAAGGATCGGAGAACCCAATTAAGAGGCGACGATGGTGTCACACTCAAAAGAATAAAACATAGAAGCAATCGGCGGCAGGTGAGTCACATTCATCACAAAACTCACAGATTCAGTCCTCGGGCACGGCACAATTTAAGAGAAAGCGTTTGGAATTTGGGCAATGGGCCTAAATTCTAATGTTGAAAAAATGGCCCAAAAACAAAGCCCACTACAAAAAGGCCCAAAACAGACCTTTACCTCATCTCCTTCACGGCTTTACCTTGCCCTGGCCCTTCAGTTTTCACACTCAGTTTGCCAACGGCTGGAATTCAAGGTTTTGGCAGAACCAGCATGGGCGGTTGTGCCAGCTCGTTGGGTGCTGGCTCCGTCCCGGGGGGTACTTCCCATTTTCTTCGTATATATAGGAAGATATTCCCAGGAAATTTTCATGCCTGGTGCTTAATCCAAATGCTCTCTTAGCAAACTGAAAAACCCATCACTTCTATACGGTCCGGCAATGGTTGCGGCAGCGGTGGGAAGAGCGTAGGTGGGAGAGAAATGAATTTTTTATTTTAAATTTTAATTTTTTAATTACTTATTTGAAACTCATTTTCATTTTTTTTTTTAAAATTGAAATTAGTTGTTTATTTTTTTTTCCTTTTTTTTCCTCTTTATTTTATTTAAATAAGATAGTATACTCTTCATTTCATAAGGATTTAAGAAAATAGAAAAAAATTGAGTCTTTTGCACCTCAAAGTTAGATATATATATATATATATATATAGTATTAGGGGTTTTCGGCCAATTTTAAAAGTTAGGAGGTATTTAGCATTATGTCCGTACGTTGGAATATTGCGCTAATAAGCTTTTTCAATAATGCAACTTTTGTATTGCATTTAAAGGAAATAATTTACAATTTTTCTTTCATTTGGATTTTTTCGAATAATTTTTTAATAAGATTTTAACGATACATATTTTTTACATAATGAATGTCCATAAACTTCATCATGTTTACCTTCAATATGGCTTTATGATTTTACTCTCACATGTTATAACTTGTATACGAGACTCGAAAAAGCAAAAATAAAATTTGTTTTTCAACAAAGTATTGTGCTGACTAAAGCTAAACAAGGTTCAATGAATATATTATATGAAGACAATGCAAGTTCTACCATAACTCTAATGAGGTATATTAAAGGAGATATGACAAAATATATTTTTTCAAAATTTTTATAAGCAAATGAGTTTCAGCAGGTGATGAGTGTTATTTAACACTTATTCGAGATACCAAAAGTAGATATTTGGGAGTGCTTATATTTTTTGAATACTTAATTTTTGCTTATTTTATAATTGATTTAGGAGAAAGTTTGAAGTGGAAAAGTTTGGATGAAGTTGCATTGAAGAAATACAAAATTGAGGCATTGGGGATTAAAATAATCTGGTCTTGAACTTTTAACTTCAATTTCTTGGGACATGGAATGATCCAAAAATTAAAATTAGGACCAAATCATCAAATTTAGGAGTGGAAGGACCTATATTTCAAATACAAGAAGACATGGAATGAACCAATAATGGAAGAGAGGGACCAAAAAGCAAACTTTAGAAGATTATTGGCCTTTTGCAATCGTAAGGGCTGAGTTTACAATTGCAAGCATTTACCCTATTAGATCGCATGGTGTATCTCGTGGACAATTTCAAGATTTATTTCTTGTTTCCTAGTTCAACTAAAATACCACATAGAAAACCTTCTTGGACTCCTTTTTAGGTAGATTTAAATTCTTATACAAACGATTTTAGAGAGAAGCAAATAGAAATTTAAGAGCAAAGAGCAAAATGCTAAGTTTTGCAATATTTTGGGATTGGAGAAGAAGAATTTTGGTGCAAGTATATATATTTTTCTTCGTCAAGATTAAAACCGGCTTTGATGAACTTTCTATATATTATTTGTCTTTCATTAGTATGAATAGCTAAATCATTAGTTAGACCAAATAATATAGTATGTGTGTAACCCTTTATTTCAATTTTCAAAATTAGTAGTTTAATTTACATATGCTGATTTCATTTATCGGGTTTAATACTTTGGATTAATTGATTACTAATTCAATAATTTGTGGATTTATCATAAATCGGTAGGCAAATTATAAATTTTGACCACATAATAAAATTTGCTAATTTGGCTAAAAGTATATACACACATTTTTATGCTTATCGCTGTCGTTACATCGATTCTTAAAAATTGAATGTGTTAAATTAAGCTTTATCAAAATTTCCATAAATAGTAAATTGACTTAGTTAAATAGGATTAATTTGAATAAAGAGACGTAAATTGATTATTTACAAAAAAATGACTGAATGCTACAATGAGTAATGAATCTTGATTTGTAAATTAAAGGTGATCACTAGGTGAATGTAAGTCCTAACATTTACATTCTTACTTTAAAACCCTAATTTGATATTTGTGTGTGATTTCGATAAATTTAATATAGAATTCTACACCATTTCGATAAATATAGCATTATTCAATAAGTTAGGTCATTAATGAAAAATTATTCTTCATTTTTTGTCATTTAGGAGTTAGAGTTATTAAATTATGAATTAAATAATAGTATGTTGATCTCAACTTTTGCGCCAATAGAATTCTGACCACCTCTCATCCACGTAGACTTTTCCTATGCACTAGAACTCACCGTTAGGAGGCAAAGACCGCAGATAGAAAAAATGTTAAGAGACTTTTTTACTTTGACAGACAAGTCAACTACCGAACGAGATATAATATCAGCACAAGAGAGGTATAGAGAATTTGACTATGATTAGAGCGACATGCCTTATTTGTGAAATTGATCACATATGTATATATAGAAATGAGAATGGGCCAAGTTCCAAGCCCAAGACAAAGTTGTTTGATTTAATAGGCTTAATCCAATTGAAAAATGATGTCAAGTCTGTACATGTGAGATCCTATATATTAAACTGTCAAGTATGGAAGGTCTTATAGATTGCTTGAGAAATATGATAACTCCAATAAGTGAGGGCTTACAAATGGCCTCGAAAGTATTTGTGCGAGCCTGAATAAACGAGGATTTACAGATTGCCTCAAAAATATGAACAATTCTAAAATGTGCAAGTTTACAGACTACCTCCAAAATATTTGTGCGAGCCTGAGTAAGCGAAGACTTATAGATTGACTCTAAAATATCACACTACGATCTATCAAAGTTTTGACAGCATCTCTTCAATATGGACTAAACCAACAAGAAATACAATACAATATATTCACTACATATAAAAAATTAAATTGGAGCCCGTTTGCCTTTTCAAATAAAGTAAAATAATGATTATATCAGACTTGTTGGTATGAAGTAAGTAACGAGACGTCTATAATAAGATGATAAGGTGGATAACATGGCATGCATACTAACGGTAGTAAAAATAGTGTTATGTCAGGCTAGCAATGATGTAACACGTGCACTTGGTAGCAATAGTATAATGCATATGCTATAGTAATAATGTAATTATATTGAGATACCAATATCACAATGGTCTCTCGGTCCAGGTATGGATATTCATATAATGTTGGACTTTTGGATATAGGCGAGGCTTTGAATATAAGGAGATGTGATGAAGCTTAAGCTGATGCAGAGAAGAGACTCTAAATATAAGTAGTTGTGATAAAACTGATGCAGATGCGAGGCTCTAAATATAAACAGCTATGATAAGCTAATGAAGAGACAATGCTATGAATATAGTATCTATGATAAGTTGATACAGAGACGATGCTCTAAATGTAAGCAAATGTGATAAGCGATGCAAAGTGATGCTATGAATGTAAGCAACTATGATAATCTTATGCAAATGTGGTGCTATGAATATAGAAACTGTACTAATATTGATGGGAGGCGAGACTCTGAATTGAATATAAATAGCTATGCTAATACTAATGTAGATGCGAGACTCTGAACTAAATATAAGCAGCATACTGATGCAAATGCAAATGCAGATGCGAGACTCTAAACTGAATATAAACACATGCACAGATACTAATGCAGAGGTGAAACTCTGAACTGAATATATATATAAATAGTTGTATCGATACTGATGCAGAGATGAGATTTTGAACTAAATATAAATAGTTGTATCGATACTGATGTAGAGGTGAGACTCTAAACTGAATATAAACAATTGTACAGATATTGTGGCAGATGAGAGATTCTAAATTGAATATAAACATTTGTACGGATACTGATGTAGATGCAAGACTCAGGATATAAGTAGCTATGATAAAACTAATGCAGAAATGCAAAGCTCTAAATCTATAAATTACATGACATGCACATAATAGAGAGGGTCCCACATATATCGACTCAACATTGATTATTCAATTGGATTGGACCTATTAAATCAAATAAACCTTGTCTTGGGTTTGGAACTAGGCTGATTAACCCCATTTGACCTATATTCATATTTCTATATATGTGATCCACTTCATTATCAAGGAATATCACTCTAATCTTAGCCAAATTCCTTCTTCCTCTCTTGCACTCATATTATATGTCATCCGACAATTGACTTGACCGTCGAAGTACAAATGGTCTCTGTACATTTTTCTCGATCAACAGCTTTACCACATAATGGTATGTTCTAGTGTATAGGGAGTGTCTAATGGAGGGAAGGTGGTAGAGATTTTGTTGGCGCAATTGAGGTCAACATAATCTATGATAGAACGATAATCCAAACGTATATATCCACTATATTACTTGTTACAATATCATATATTTACGATAGAAAACACATAACATATTTTTGACATTGTTGTCTAAGACTACTTATATGCAATCGTGATTATTATTTTTATCAATTTTAGTTTTTATAGATAAAAAAGGTGTTCGTTGTACGATCTATTACAAAGTAACAAAATAGAATCGTTCGTCCCAAAAATAGAACGTACCTTCAGATGAAGATTCAAAAAAACACAAACAAAATAGAAAATTCAAATAACAGAAGATCTAGTAAGATTACTCATTGCGCTAGAAGCAATAAAATAGTGACATCACAAAAATCATAAGCATAAACTAGTGAAAATTGATTATGGAACATTTATCGCGTCGTTTTATTAATTATTTATCTTTTAATATTATTTTTATTTTTAGATTGATAAAATATATGAATAAAATAAAATAAAATAGACATTGACTGGATTCAAGGAATTAGGGTCTGGAGCATGTTTCTTATCAAGTTTAGTATTAGTGTAGGGATTCCCTGCCTCATTTAAAATGGTGTAATGTCGAGTGGGACGATAAGAGGACAGAGAATTTTGCAATATATAATCATTTTTGGAATGTAATCAATCTTCCATGGGATTGAGATTTATCCCCGATATCATTGCCACAACATACTCCACAATTGCAAAGATTTGGTTCCATTGTCCACAAAATAATTGACTCTTAGGGTCCTTTTGATTGACAAAGGTGAAAAATCTTTTCACTTCCATGTAAGTTAGAAAATAAAAATCCAAATACCCCTCATGAATACATTTTTCATGAAATTGACAAAAAATAAGATTAAAGTGGTTGTATCTTGAAATTCGAATTCCATTTCTACTTTCGTATCAAACAGCCAAAGTAGAAATTGAATTCATTGGATGTGACATTTTTCGTGAAATTTAAACAAATCAAACAGACGCTTATGGTGTTTATATTAGCCGTAAAATGATTCATTTATTCATGGAACTTGTTTACATAGCGTATGACAATTTTTCCATTTCTAAATGGACCATGTGAAAGGCATGTGCAAACTTGATGGTCTAAGTAGACTAATTCGGTTCAAAAGGACTATTTTCACGAATATTTGGTGGCTGTGGTGTTGGTGATGTGTTGGTCACAAACGATGGAGGTGCAAATGGTGGTGGTTTTAGCAGTTGTGGTGTTGTGGCATGAGGTGGGTTGGAATACGGGTGGGGAAGGAATGAGATGGGATAAAAAGTGTTTGTGACCAATTATTTGGATGATTGTGACCAACAAAATGTTAATTTGTGACCAATAAATAGTATGTGGCCAATTATTAAGGTGACGAGACCAATAAAATTGTAAGACGTGATTAATTAATTTGATAATTTGTCATTGTAAAGTAAGTTGTGATTTATAAAATTTGTAATTTATGACTGAGAAATATTATGTGACCAATTAATTTGATAATTTATGACTGTAAAATAAGTTGTGACGTGTGAAATTTGTGAGATGTAATTTAATAATAATACGTGATCTATTAATTTGATAATTGTAATAGAGAAATAAATTGCGACTTATAAAATTTGTAACCGTGACCATAAATTTTATATTAATGTGACATTAATATATTTAATTAATAAAATATTTGTTTACTAATTATTTAATTAAGACCTAATTTTTCAAACTTTGAAATAATTTTCTTAATTTTGAAATTGTGTATTATAAATATGATTTTTTTCCCGGAAGTTATCCGGGCCAAGCCCAAATTTTCATGTCAATAGATGAACCCCGCCCACCCATGATATTATGCATTAAATTTTTATTTATTTTACGTGTTGAGTTAATTAAAATTCTAAAAGTAATTAAAAATTTGAAAGTTTTAGTCTCGTAGATATACTTTCTAGCAATCTTATCCCCCATTTTTAGTTGACAAAATCATCCATTATTATGTGATTTTTGGGGTTAAAGCTTGCACGAGAAATATTGGGTATTGTTGTCTTGAATTATGAGTAATAATCTCAATTTAATTTGAAATTTGAACAGTTGTACTTGAAGTAAATAACAGTATGTTAAATATTTAAATATTAATACCCAAAAAAATAGGCCCTACAATATGTGCCGGACTTAGTTATTAGACTGTAGTAGGAAGATAGTATGTGATTGAGCGTTGACATTTGAAACTAATTCAGCCAAATGAAACTAAGTGACTAAATTTAGATTTATCCCATACGAGATTTGCTCATTTTCTTAAAGAAAATAAAATCCTGCAATCCAAATATGGAGTTGAATTATGGACAATACATGTGCTTTCCACGTTGATCATGTTCCGACTTTTGATATCAAAATTCAGCCACTCTTTGAGCTACATTCCTTAAAAATTTATTTTTAACTACACATTATTCAAATAAAATAATTTTACATGTAAACCCATATATTTCCTTACATTTTCACTACACATTCTTTAAAAAATTTCTATTACTAAATCCATTCTCCGAAAAGAAAAAAAAAAAAAACGAGGCTCAAACAAACATTTAATGAAATTTTATATAGTATTCGGATTGTGGAAGAAAACTGAAGGGTTTACATGCCCTTTTTTCTTTCAGCATTTCAATAATTGTCTAAAATAAAATCATGAGACAATTAAATTGTTCTATCCGTATAAACTCATCATATAGTATTAGACAATACTGAATTATATTAAAGAAAATTATATTTTTCTTTTGATTAAAAACATGATTACTTACTTGGCATGCTAACAATATTTCTTAATGGAAACTACATGTGATCATATACGTAGATTTGATTTTTCATTATTTTTGTGCCTAGTCTAGTCCTAGTAAGTCCAACCAACGATGGTTTGCCCCTGTTCTGGTGCGGGTGGGCGCCAAATGCAAACAACAATTTAGATAAAAAAAAATGCGGTCTAATTCACAAGTTAATTTGAACATATATCCTTCATACTCAATATTTGAGAAAGAATAAATTTCATTCTACCATATGAAACCCATAAAAGCTTTTTCACACAAAAACAATGGATCATGTGAGATTTTTTTTTCTTTTTTTAAAACTATAATAGTTAACTAGAAGATCAATATTAATAGAATAATGCTATTTATCACTATTAGGGCTAAGCATGGGTTGCGTTGGATTGATATTGAGTCTAACCCAAACCCAATCCAATATGTTCGATTTCACTATAATTCAAACGAAACCGATCCATTTAAAGTTGAAACCCAACCCATTCCGAACCGACCAAACTCGGGTTGTTTGAGTTGGGTTAGGTTGATTGGTTTGGACTTAAGTTCAATTCAAGTTGGACAATTTTTTTATGGGTCTAATGATTGTGACATTTTTCGTTGAATTTGAACGATTTTTTTTAAAATTTGATACTATTTCAATTTGGGCCAATTTTGATTACATTAAAAGGGGTGATTTGAAAGGTTTTGAGTCGATTGAAGTTGGATCAATAGTCCGCGGGATTAAGTTCAATTAAAAAAAAAACAATATAAATTAAAAATATTGTAAAACATGTTAAATAGATTATATTACGACCAAATTAAATACATATTAAATCAATCTAAATACACGTTTAATACCTGCATATTACACCTATTGAATAAATGAATTCAACATAAATATTAAAATGTTAAATCATTCAAACTTAATACAAAATTTTTCCCTTCAATCCAATTGTTTAGTCAAAAATCACGTAAAAAAATTGAGTCGAGAAGTCGAGACACGAGCAGTAATGAGAGGCATAAGAGACAAAATGTAAGGAGAATTTGATTATTAAGTTTTTTGTTTTAAGTACTAATTTTCTGTTTAATATTTCTTAATTTATTTGTTTGGGTTGTGTTGAGTTTGATTGACTTTTAATATATAACCCGAAACCCAATCCGACCTAAAATTTGATTTTTTAACCCCAATCCAACCTTATTGAATTAAAAAACCAATCCAAACCGGTTGGTTTGGGTTGGATTGATCGATTTAATTGGTTCGAATTGATTTTTGCCCAACCCTAATCACTATCATCAACATCACTAACTTATGTGATAATAGCCTCACGCCATATAGGCCACCAATGATAATAAATAATAGTCCATACTATGGTAATTATAGGGGCAACTTTCTTGTCATAATAATTATCAGCATCTCTCTCTTTCTCTTAAGCACTTATATTTTTTTAGAGCATTTCCAAGAGATTATCTAAATACAAAATACTCTCTAGTTTAGAGAGTCAATAATTAAAAGTAAACTTCAAGAGACTCTCAATTTTAACTTTTCTAAAAAAGAACAGGTTTGCCTATTTATTCTTAATTTACAATGATTACATTTAATAAGTTACAAATTTCAATACTTTACAATTTAAATTATTCAAATCATTTTTGAATTGATTGGCCATTGACAATAAAAAAATTATCTTAATTACGAGACGAGGAGAAATCAATAGATGATAATTGAAAAAAAAAATAAAGAGACAAAATATAGAGCATTGTTGGAGTACATAAAAATTTTTATTCTCTAAATTTAAAGATGTTCTCTATTTTGCATAAGATGTTCTTTATAAATAGAGAGTTTCTTGAAGATATTTAGCTACTCTCCTGACGTCGACCACTTTAAATCATCGAGTTAACACATTCCTATCTTGTTACCAATTCCTTGAATGTCGGCGTTTGTAATGATTTTATGAATAAGTCAGTCACATTATCACTTGATTTTGTTGGACATCCATATCATCAGTCTTCTAAAGCTCATATGTATAAAATAATTTTGGAGAAATATGCTTTGTTATGTCTCATTTGATATGCCTTATGTTGTGCAATACAAGCTGTATTATATTCATTCAATATTATTGGACTATCTTTTACTAAAACTAATTCGTATGATGATTCGATATGATGGGTCATACACCTCACGTATATATAATTTCGAATTGTCTCATAGATCGCAATAATTTCAAAATGATTTGAAAATGTTGTTGTCAATATTTGCTTCATATATCTTCATGATATAGTTGTTCTACAACGTGTAAACTCATATCTTGTTTTGCAATTTAGTTTTGTGTGGATCAGATAGATAAGCTACATCTACATATCCCACTAAAGAAGATCCCAAATTTTGAAATAAAATAATTCCATATCAATAGTACCTCCTAGGTAACGAAAACTGATTTTAACACCATTTCAACATCTTTGAGTTAATATAAAACTATATCTTGAGAGGAGGCGTACATGAAAGCTATATCTAGTCTAGTATAATTTTCAGGATACGTTAATGCCCCCGACGACACTAAGAAATGATTCTTCAAGATCAAGAACATTTTCTCTATCTTTAATTGGATGAAATATATATTCTTTCATATCAAGTGATCAAACAATCATAGGTGATGGCAATGGATGTACTTTACCATGTAAAATTGTTTTAAGATTTTCCTGTATAAAAAGACCGATGAACAAATAATCCTTATTGAAAATGCTCAATCTGCAACCCAACATAAATTTTATTTTTCACAAATCTTTCATTTTAAATTCACTTTTCAAATAATCTACAATTTTGTTCAAGAGTTCCAATTAGATTTAAAATCATCAATATAAATTGTCATAGTTGCAATTATACTACATGCGCAGTTGGATTGTTTCAATCCATATAATGATTTTTTCAATTTAATTGATAGCATAGTTCTTGGACATGTATCATTTGTTACTTGAACTTTAAATACTTAGGGCACTTTTATGTATATGTTACCATTAAGTGAATCCGATAGATAGATAGTTACTACATCCTTATTGTAAAGTCCCAATAATAATAATAATAATAATAATAATTTTAATTATTATTATTATTATTATTATTATTATTATTATTATTATTATTATTATTATTATTATTCTATGTGCTATATTTTAATATTTTGGAAAATTGAGGATTAAAATGATACATTTATTAGATTATTTTTTTTGGGTCAAATATTTTAATATTGATAGGGTAATGATAAATGTATCAATATTGAGCTCGTTGGATAGCTCGTAATTAATTATGCATTTTAGGCTCGAGGAAAAGTTAATTCGGATAAGCGAGGTCAAAGTTATCGAAGTCGAAAGATTTTGCCTTAAATTCTAATTTAGTTCAATTATTTTATTGAATTGTAAATTTTTAATGGGGAAGAATGTGTAATCTGTTTGTTTCTATTTTTATTCAATTTTATATTTTTTTTAGTTGTGGTTGATTTGACATGTATGGGAATCCTAAATTGATAAGATTTGGTCAAAATTTAGTTTTAAATATTCATATCCAATGATCACATCCCACTCCCACACGTTTCCCACTATGCACCAATTTGTTTTTTTAGAGGTTAGGTTATTATTGCCTAGGTACTTATAGATGTATGACATAAGCAAAATATACTTTTATGCACGACACAAAAGCAGAGGCAGAAAAAAGAAATTGTTGGAATGTGATTTTTGTTTTGTCTTCCAAAATTAAAGCAAGTTAACAAAGTAGGAAATGAGGTGCAGTTGTTCTATCTCGTTTAAATTATTTTTCTTTCTTGTTGATAAAATTTTATACTTATGAAAGTTAAAGATATGATATGATATTCTATGATATGATAATATGGTCATTCCGGTACAAATGATATGATATGATATGACGGTATAATTTTTCTTGACGCATGATTTAAATATTTTATTCGGGATTGCACCATATTTTTTCGTACTATTCCCATATAATCGCCTTTTTCCCTACTCCACACAGGTTAGAACGGGTCGTTGGTTTGTGGGCGATGAAGTGCAGTCGTTGTGCCAGACATTTGGAATTAATAAATCGAATCCAGTTTAACGTGCCTTGAATTCTAAATTTNAGAGCGGGTCGTTGGTTGGTGGGTGATGAAGTAAAAGCGTGGTGCCAGACATTTGGAATTAATAAATCGAATCCAGTTTAACGTGCCTTGAATTCTAAATTTTAGCTGTAACCTTAGTTTATTAATTTTTTTTGAAATCGTTCATTTTATTTGAAATTTGAAACAAATTTTATTTTGACATGTAATTTCGTATAACGACTTGGAAATTTTAACTTGTTTATGGTATTTGGTGTTTATCTTGCTATTTACTTTTCTGCATAAATAAATATGTCAAATTGGAGAGTTAAACATAAATCAGCTTTGGGATTGATTTACAAATTTGCCATACATGTCTAATAAATGCAATGTACTATAATGATTTAAAAATGGGTAAACCTTGAGACGTGTGTCACTCACTCACTGAAGAAAGAGAAGATATATAATTTTGAGTAAATTATCATTTCATAATTATATATAATATTGCATATCCTTTTTGGTAGCAACTCAAACCTTTAAAATTTGGGTCGTTATAATTTGGTATCAGAGCTTTGTGTTTAATTTTCTGTATACACAAGTATTTTCATAAAAAAATAAAAATAAATTCATGAATAGTAACTTCCGTGACACTGTTCACCACGAAAAGTAACCACGTTCACGATGAACAGTGATATGTGTCACTGTTCACGTGACGAGTAAAAAAATAAATAAATAAAAAGTTTGTAGGTGTATTTTAATGGTTAAAAAAATAATTGTTATATTTAACTAAAATATAAGTTAGTCACTTTTTTTTTTTTGTAATTGATATTTTATTTTATTTTTCCAAAAAAAAAATGAATTTTAAAAAAATTTGTGAACAGTGACACAAAAAAATATGATTTAAATGATAATTAAAAAAAAATCGAATGTGACGATGTTATATTAATATTGAGTTTTAATGTTTGAAATGATACGTTAATAATTTATTATTTGTTAGCCGTTTCTTTGTGTAACGTTTATTAAAAATTAATATATTTTTTTAAATATATGAATTTAAGGATGAAGTAAAATTTAAATTCTTAAACATGTAAAAGATCTTTGGCACACGACCACTAATCAACCACCATCTGATGATTCTAAGGTATGTAAAGGGGTAAGAAAAAGAATTTATACAAACATGTTGTATAATTTACATCTTTTAAATTGCCTACTTTTAAATTCTAAGACGTGCATGTTTTTACTCGATGAATTTATAATATATTACGATAATATGGATATAACATGTTAGATTTAGTACTAGTATATGACCGGTGATTTCATATTAATTTGCTTAGGAAATGACACCACCTACCCACACGAATTTGATGCGGAACTTATTGCGAGTAGTACAAGAGTTGAGTAGGCAGAATCAAGCACCTCCACCACAAAATGCACCGCCACAGCAAAATGCACCTCCATTTGTTCCTAGACCTGTCTCAGTGGTTGAGTAGTTTTATAGATACAAGCTTCCTACTTTTGACGGTGGTTCTGACCCACTGGCTGTTGAAGAATGGATTAGAGGTCTGGAACACATCTTTTGACACATTACTTGTGCGGATACACAAAAAGTACTATGTGCGGAGTTTATGTCTGTTGGAGTAGCCAGTCAATGGTGGGACTCTGTCTCACGTACTAGGACCGAAGAGCAGTAGCGCAACCTGACTTGGGAGCAGTTTAAGGACAAAGTGATGGCAAAGTATTTCCCACAGGTTTTGAGAGATTTCAAGGAATCGGAGTTTCTGTAGCTCAGACAAAGGGGTATATCGCTTACTGATTATGAGAGGTAGTTTGAGCTGATTTCGAGATATGCCCCGCACTTGGTAGATACAGAAGTTAAGAAAATTAGGAGGTTCGAAAATGGACTACGCCCGAGATCGGGATATCATTATATCCCATCGTTTCACTTCATATCATGAAATGTTAGAGAGGGCTCATGCTATTTCTCATGGGAGGACAACAATTGAACAGTATGCCGAGCAAAGCANGACTACGCCCAGAAATCGGAATGATCATTATGTCCCATCGTTTCACTTCATATCGTGAAATGTTAGAGATGGCTCACGCCATTTCTTATCGGAGGACAACAATTGAACAGTAGGCCGAGCAAAGCAAGGAGCCATTGGGAAAAAAAAGTGGAATGATCAAAGTAAGGACAGACGTAACTGGCAAAATGAAAGACCAAGCCCAGGAATTCGTATTGGCGAGACAAGTGGAAGTATTACACCTTATCCTAAATGTAATAAACTCCACAGAGATGAATGCTTACTTGGAAAAAACATGTGTTTTCGGTGTGGTAAATCAGGACACATTGCTCTCCACTGTAAAGAGCCTCCAAAGAAGAAGGATGATGAACAGGACAAGCACAAGAAAGAGAATACTCGAGTTTTTGCACTGAATCCGCAGGAAGCGGATCAGAATCCGAATGTGATAG
>CAIGRP010034842.1:0-28875 GCA_903798385.1 Fraxinus cuspidata
TTATTGGATTTTTCATTGTTGATTGGGACAGTTGATGAATATGATGAATTGAATAGTGGCTTGCAGCCCATTTTCTCCCTCCCCGTCCCCCTTCTTCTCGCTTCTCCTTCTTGCTGCTGCTTCTTCTTCCTCTACTTCTTTTCTTCTTCCTATGATAATAATTCTTTTCCGTTCTACATCAATTAGAATCCACCATTAAAATGATCTGAAGTGATAACGAGTTTTCTCAACTTTTCTATCAGTATGTATTTAGTTTTCGTTGACTTCAGCTTGCTTGATTAAAGTGCATATAGGGCATCTTACAAGTTTTTTCACTCTGGTTTCTTAGCATCCTTGTCAATCCGCAACTACGCATGTCCAATAATTCCATGGAAAATATTATTTTGGTGCTTTCTGATTCTGTTGCAGGTGATGCGAAATCTTCCAGAAAAACATCAAACTCTGCTGTTTAGTGCTACCATGCCTGTGGAGATTGAAGAGCTAGCACAGGTTTGATCTTTATTGTGATTACAGTATTTGTTTTTTCCAATTCCATGGCAATGCCAATATAATTGACTTTTTGAGTCGTTGCATTTAACTGAGACGCAATTATAAGTTTGTGAAGTATTAAGTTGGAAACTCTTTGTTTTGACGAAGACAATTTTATCATGTTTATATTATCTAAGTAAATTTGTTTTACATGTTTGATAAACACAACACAATACTCTCTTTTCCTCCATATGAGTAGAAAAATACTTTTGGCAATAAGGGAGTGTTACAACGATAATGTTGCTCTGTCTATGGTATGTGGATTGGCTCTATTGTGTGGATATCATGTTAGTTTCCTACATGTTCTTTTATATGTATCACTCTTTGAAAAAAACCATGCATTATGCATTTTCAGTTTGCAGTTTTAGTGATTGCTTAGAGATTGTAACTCATGCGGACTTATATTTATACTTTAAAGACAGTTTCATTCCTTTGAAAACTTGTCACATGGAAATGGCATTTTTTTCTCTCAATTTTTTAGGAATACTTGACAAATCCAGTTCGAGTAAAGGTGGGAAAAGTTAGTAGCCCAACTGCGAATGTGTCCCAAATATTGGAGAAGGTACCAGAAACTGAGAAGGTATGCTGCGCTTAGTATTTAAATAAGAAAATAGTGTGCTTATGCAATGATCAACTGGAACATAATCTTTTGCTTTTTAACTTTGATTGCCATTTTTTATATTTTCTTTCATTTGCCTTGTGTGATTGAATGCAATATATATCTTTATCTTTCCAACTTTGGATTGTCGAGATACTGATTTGCCTTATACAGATATGGTGATATAGGGCAGATAAGCTGCTAGACTCCTATGACTTTAGAAACTGGGAATCTGATGCTGTCACTGGAACAGAAGATATAAGGACCAATAGAGTTCAATATGTAGCTAAAATAGTCAGGAATCTACTTGTAAAAGTAGAGTAATGTTCCTTGTACATAATATTGTACAGATTGATGATGTGGATAGTATTAGTTGGCTTCATTTCAATTCATTCTCTCTTGTTTTTTTCTCTCTTCCACATCATCAATCTATAAACACAATTATGTATAAATAGCATTACTCGTAAAAGTAATAGTAATGGGAAAGTATCAAATTCTTTATATTGAAATGAAGGCCCATCAATTTGCCTATATATTGGATTCATAAAGCCTATATTTGTTATGAATACATTATTTTGTTAGACTAAACGGTTGGCCTGTGTAATGGGGAAAATTATATATTTAAAGCCTGTATGTATCATGAAAGC
The DNA here is from genome assembly GCA_903798385.1 of Fraxinus cuspidata. NCBI lineage: Eukaryota > Viridiplantae > Streptophyta > Magnoliopsida > Lamiales > Oleaceae > Fraxinus > Fraxinus cuspidata. The sequence continues at coordinate 1,774 of CAIGRP010034842.1, forward strand.
ATGCCAAGTGGGATTAAGGTGGTAACGAAACCAATCATCATAAACAATGTCTAGTGAATAATATATTTGTTAATAAAACTAAATTAAGGAGGTAACGACCCTTTGTGTCATCACTGTATTGAAAAAGTTAAATTTAATATTCCTGTTCAATGAAGCAATAATTTTTTATTCATTATATCGCCAGTGTTCTGAGATTGGATCTATTTAATTGTAAACTATCTGTACTTTAAGATGATCATTGCTTATGGATAAAGCATATAGTTAATTCACATGCCAGTCTAGATGTTCCTTGGTAATGTCTGGGATTTGACATGGTGACAACTGTTTATGAATTGAAGATTGACAGGCTTCTGGATATGCTTGTTGAAGAGGCTGCCCAATCTGAAAGAAGCGGCTACAACTTTCCCTTGACAATTGTATTCGTAGAACGAAAGGTACAAGTGATTCATGTGTACTTTCAAATGTATATACATGGTGGGAAATTGTATGCGAACTTGCAAAGCATGAACCATAAATGACTATCTGTTGAAGGTTTATTCAATAGGTTGGAGCTTCAAACTTCTCATACTTTGGAAGGAAGCAATGTTATTAGATGTGTCGATATCTTTTTGCTTTTGCTATTTTTCCCTGAAATCAGGACACTCCTGTATGCAGAAAACTATTGGAGATGACGAAATTAGTAATATTGTCCGTGAATTTTCCACAACTAGATTTGGCGTTGATATTGCCTTTATGTTTTGAAGTAGACTAGACAAGACCATTTTGCCTGCTTTGAGTCATTTGTTTTCCTGTTCTTGTTCAACCAAAATTTAGGTTTATGGTACTGATATGAACTCTTGCTCATGGATATCAAGTGCTGACATATTTGCTTCACTCTTAGATTTGAAAGCTCCAATATCCTCTCTTTCTCTGTGTATGGACATGTCGGTGTCACGCACAAAAGCGCACTTGCATTTTTGAACCAGATATCATGAATCTCATATCTTGTCAAATACTAAATGTGATATCATATTTTTTCATGGGTATTTTTTGAGTTCGCAACATTTCTGACAAGAATGTTGAAGTACCTGTCGGTTTCTTCTTTTGAAGTTATTTCGCCTTTACATATCATTCAGACAATTGCATATTTCTCTTCAAATGATGTAATAAAAACTTTAGCGTTCCTAGTTAGCTGATTGTTCTTGTCTTATTGCTTTGATTTCTCTTTTTGCCTATCTAATGTTGATGATGATGTTTATCGGACAAAAATGAATTTAAAAAAAAATTATTCAGAATACAACATTACAATAGTATATGCTTTGTTGTGAATCTCTTTTTGATACCCTGTTTTACCACAAATTTGGCGTATGTAATGTATTATTTTGATACTCACTCCATGGATATTATTTCGTAGTACTGCATTATGTAAGTTTTCACATTCATATGATCTTTCAGACCAGATGTGATGAGGTAGCAGAAGCACTGATAGAGCAAGGTTTGCAAGCAGCTGCGCTTCATGGCGGTCGTAGTCAAAGTGAGAGAGAAGCTGCCCTCCGTGATTTTAGGCATGGTCCAACCAGGATACTGGTATTACTGCATTCCCCACTCCTATTTTTTTCTTCCATTGGTTAGTTTACTGATAAGTGATTTCTGTCATATCTTATATATCATTTCACATTTTGTTATGCTGTTTTGTCATTTGGTCCTTAGCAAGGCAGACTAAGCTCTATACGAGAAGCAGATCTGCTATTTTTATTTCCTTTTCATTTGCTTTTGTTTTTCTGTGTTATCCATGAGCACAAGGTTGGTGGGTTCTTCATGATACTTCCGAAAATGAGATGACGGTTCTTGATATTATTCTGAAAGTCCCTTGGTTTTGGCCTGGTTTCAAGCTATTTTTAAAACTTTTAATTATTATGGGCAATCATTTTCATTGATTTTCAAATGTAACAATTTGAAAGGGGACTCTTATGGTTTGTTGAACTAGTGCTTGCTTGCTTGCTAGTGATTTATACTATTCCTCATGATGCATGTGATTTATTTATTGTACTTATTTTTGGCCTTTTATCTTCTTCACTTTCTTCTATTTGACTGGAGGCAGCATCAGTACATCTGTGTGCATTTTTTGGTTTTGGTTTGCAGGTTGCCACTGATGTTGCATCTCGTGGATTAGATGTCACTGGTGTTGCTCATGTTATTAACCTAGATCTTCCAAAGGTACTGCTGGCTGCAATTTGAAGTTTCTTGCTCACCGACTAGCTCCAACTTCTTGTAAATTCAGTATTGATATATACACAATGATTGTCCAACGAGAAACTATGCAATAATAAGATCTTGCGTCGGGCGAGGCACATATTGCTCATTTACCGCTGGGGTTTCGAATTTGAGAAAGGAGATTTTTTCTTTATCGACTTATTTCATATCATGGTTCGGGCGTTAAAAATCGGACTATGCAATAATAAGATCTTGCCTCTGGCGAGTCACATATTGCACATTTACCACTGGTTTGGCTTGTTCATCGCCATTTTATCAATTTTTCCTGTTGTTTAATCTTGAAAAATGTGATCTTGCCATCACCAATTTTTGGCATTCAACCTTTGAATGTTTTTAGTAACTTATTTTAAGAAACCAGTTCTGTATGCGATTAAATTCTTCTGTTTTACATGCTGAATTTATTAAAACTACGATTGAAGTAGCTCAATTTTGATAATTTTGTTATGCATCAAAACTAGACCATGGAAGATTATGTACACCGAATTGGAAGGACTGGACGTGCAGGATCAACAGGCCAAGCCACATCGTTTTATACTGATCGTGATATGGTAACCCAATTTTTATCTTGCCTTGATATATTTTTGTACACATGGATTTTCCTCCTCTTACTAATGCAGTGCTGTCCTGTAGTATTTGGTAGCACAGATAAAGAAAGCAATAGCGGATGTTGACTCTGGTAATACCTTGACATTTGCAACTGGAAAGGTATGGCTTCCACTATTTTCATGTACAAAATCAGTTTTGTCTCTCTATAGAACCCTGTTCTCCCCTAGCCACCCTCTTCCCCCACCCTTCACACGGACCACCAAAAACTGACTGGAAATTCTGCTTCAATTTTAACAATTTTCTGTGTTCATTTTAGACTGCTCGAAGGAAGGAGAGGGAGGATTCAGCTGCTCAGAAGGAAGCAAGGATTGCAATGTCCAAGGTCTCAGTGATGGGACCTACTGCGATGAATGTGGAGGACAAGTATAGGCACATGATTACTTCTTCAATAATCAGAAAAGAGGGTTCAGCAGACAATGCTTGGGATGATTGATTCAATTTCCATTGACCTCTCTCACTGCTTCTGGTTCAGTTTTGATGGTTACACAAAGACTCCAAGAAATTGACGTCCATCAGGTGCAATTTGTGCATTTCTTTTTTACCTTACCCGCAGGGACAGTTGCCAAAGGAAACATCAACACGTTCATTACTAACCCGTCTCTTGTATTGACCATGAGAATGAACTTTCATGAGACTGAAGCGTGCAAACCATGCAGCAAGCAGGTTTTGTCTTGTATATCTACATTTCACTTCCTAGTTTTAACAACAGTCAGTGCTAGCAATGACTATTAAACCCCCGTTTGGTAGAGATTTTTTGAGAATAGATTATGTGAAAAGTGAATTTTCTGGAGAATGCGTGGTTAAAGACATGGAAATTTTTTTGATTTAAGTGCAAAATTAGTTTATTGGGAGAATGTGTAGCCGAAAATGAGTTTAGGAAAAGTAAGTGTTAGATAATCCGGGTCAAGCAAGGGCTAAGTTTGCGGAATTGGAAGGTTATGCATTACAAAATTGTAAATGAAGTGCTGGCTATTTGTAAAAACTCGTCATTAGGATGGTCATTTGATCTAAAAGGCTGGAAATTATAGAACTAAATCGATGATGCTCTTGTTTGATCTCAGACTCTCATTGCAGAGGGAGGTTTATATTAACTCTCACTTGGAATTTTTCAGATTCCATATTGCAGATACAGAAGAATATGCTTATTTTCGTAAATGAAGATCGGAAAACAGAATCTCATTCCCCTAAATGACATTTCACAACCGAGGCTGAGGATAAATAGACAATCACAATGCAATTTCTTATAAAGAAAACAAACCCGCAGAAGCTTTTTGACATTTTAGCAAAGTAATCCAATTTCACTCTTGCTAGACTCAGCAAATGAACAAGTTGAGTAGACAAGAGTAACCATATCATGAGCAAATGAACAAGTTGAGTAGACGAGTAACCATATCATGAGTTGCCAAGTACCTGTATAACGATTGTGCACTTACAGAGTTCAAAAACTGTACGACCAGAAGATAAAATTTTACACAAGCCCTAGAACTCGCGGAGTACCAAAAAAAAAAAAAAACGAGACTCACAAGCGCGAATGCATGGAAACCAAATAAACAATCGTGGTCTTTTGAGATTAGCAACTTAGGATGCCATCGCGGCTAATCGCTTGTGCCTTGTAACAGCCTTGCGAAGTTCATGATACTCACTCTGGTAATGCTCAAGTGAGAAGCAAAGCTGCCTTATTGCTTCTCGTTTCTCTTCCGCTCCTTCCGTAATAATTTCTTGCCTTTTCTCCACCTCTATTTCCAATTCTTTAACTCGTGATTGAAGATCCTCTGCCAGTTCGCGTGCACAAATCAAATCAACTTTGATTTTATCCACTTGGTCATCTTTAGAAATCATCTCTGCAGAAAGTGCAGCAATCTTAGCATTAAGATTGTCTTTTTCGGCTATCAGCATGTCGTATTTCAGTTTAAGCACATCGAAGCTTTTCTTTAATTCTTCTATGTGATAATTTCTCTCAGTAATCTCTGCCTTCAACTTCTCAATTTGAGCTCTGAGCATATTTTCCACCTCTTCTTTTCCAGCCTTGACTCGTCTAACGTCCTCCTCTAAGGTTTGGCAGCGTAAATCCAATTCTTTTAGATTATCTTCTAAATAAGTTCGCTCCTTCAAGGTTCTAGTTATTTCTGCTAAAAGTTGCTCATTTTCGTCGGATAAGCTCTTATTAGCGTTGTTTATTGCTTCTTTCAATCCTCTGATTTCTTGATCACGGTCAGAAAGATTGGATTTATACCTCGCAATCCTGTCCTGCAGCTTAGAAGCCTCTCTTTTCTCTCTCTCGACCTTGGTTTTCCATACAGAAACCTCCTTTTGCGCTGACTTGAGCTGATCTTGAAAATTTTGAATGCTGGAGTCCTTTTTCGTGTGTTCCTGCCTTGCACTGGCAACTTCCTTTTCCAATTCACGAAGCTTCGCTCTTGTTATTCTCAATTCTTCCTCGAGCTTCTGTATCTTGTTCTCTGGCTCCGAACCTTCCAGTTCTGATCCATCTCCACTTTTCTGAAGCTCTCTCGTCTGATATCTTTCAACTTCAACATCGGGTTTCAAAACTTCGGCATCTTTCTGCTCCATATCACTTGAATCTTCTAGAGATTTATACTTTTGAATCTCAATTGTCAGACGATTAATTTCTTCTTGACATAGCCGTATCTTTTCCTTCGCAGCCCTCAATTCTTCTTCGCATGCTACTAATTTAGCAAGAACTTGAGAATTTTCGTCATCTGACTTCTTAACAGAGAATTTGGAAATCTGTTTCTGCTGCATCCGGAGTTTCTCTTTCATCTCACGGTGCTCAGCTTCCAACTCAATAATCCTCCGGCGCAGCCCCGGATCCTCATCGGTGCTCTGTGTACCTGAATAATTATTAACGGATGAATCATCTGATTCTGATTCAGAATCCAACGATGATGATTCCTCCCCTTTAGTGCATAAATCCGAACTACTTCCACCAGTACCAAGAAAGAATTCAAATCCAGCAGCACGGGGCCCAGATTTACGTTGACTTGGCCTTCGATCAGGAGATGGCACAGTAGAAGGCGGTTCGGACCCAACATCAGATATGCCAGAGCCCTGAGATTGAAGATCTGAAGGTATATTTTTTCGAAGTTCACCAGTCACATGATCATAACGCTCGGCCAATGACCGATATACACGATAAAACTCTTCAACAAGATTGATCAATTCTGGCCTCTTCTTGTAATACATTTCGGCCTTTTTGGCAAATGAATCTGCATCCTCTTCTATGAGTTTCAACATCCTTTTGACACTATGGTCCATTTCTGGGATCAACGACCTTTTTGTCATTTTTGCTTGATACCATAATTCAAATTAAGACAATAAACAATGATTTCAAGATTGAAATTGATAACCTAGTTTCTATAAAGATTTAAAGAAGGAAGATTAACAGTATAGACTTCTATAGTCCCTACTCTTTTAGCGCATTATCGACCATTTTTCTTATTTCATAACAACGATAGTCTAGTTCCAATTTTTCAATAAACTTGGGATCAGCTACATAAATTTTCTATTTGCCAAATTATTTTACCAGCGAGAAACCATTATAGGAAAAAAGCAAATAAGTTTAAACCAAAATCTATTACCTTCAAGATTTTCTTGTAGCCACTTGGAGTTTTTGGGACTAATGTGGCTATCCCACCACCAAGAATGTGATTTTTTCGATTCCAAGCGCTTCATCTTGTTTGAGTTAGCCTAGACGGAAAAGGGACAAAGATCACACAACGATGACATAACAATATACCACTAGAAAACGTGATTGAAAAGTACTATTAATATTAGATATTACGAGGACACTTAAATTCTTACCTGGGTTGATGCCATCCGGCGAAGTAGGCAGAATTCAATAGTTAGAGAGAAGAAAATGAGTCGATTACCTGCAAGTGAGGTCGGTGTCAAGTACCTACAAACATGTTATATACACACAACATACTTGATGATATACGGATTTAAGCTGACAATTATGTAAATATTGATCGAATATCCATAACCACTGTAAGAATTAGGAAGTATTTCTTTGACCACTAAAATTAAATAAATAAATATGTATGTCTAATGTTCTTACTTCAAAAGTTAAACTTTTAGACGAGGTAGTTCACGCAGTATCAAAGATCCATATTGCGGCCACAAAATGGTGACACTATTAATTACAAAAATTTCCAATCTTACAATTCAACCACTAAACTAACAAAAAAAATATTAAATTAAGTAATAATAAACCAGAAAGCAGTTTCATTTAACTCTATTCATGACAAAATGGGCCAACAAATTCCGAATGGACCACACCAATAAGCCTAATAAAGAAATGAGTCGACTACAGATATGGAGCCCCAATAATAAGGCCTAGATTAGTCTGGACCTACAAATAATACAAGGAAAAAAAAACCAAAAAAAAAAAAAGAGGACACGTGTGAAGCACATGGCAAGAACAAAAACACGAAGCTCAAAACTTGTGGAACGTGTATCCCACTCGCCAACAACGCGTGTTTGCGTAATTATATATGTCTATGTGTGTATTAACACAATAATATAAAACGAAAGAGAGAGAGAGAGAGAGCCTGAAAATGGGATACCAGCTATATCCAGCAGTCTTCACATCATATTCTTGACTAATATTATTATTTTTTAAATAATAAATAATCTATAGCAAAAAAGGGTAAATAGAAACATATTCATAATCCAATCAAATGAAATTAGTTTTAATGTTTTATTGAATTATTGTCTAAAAAGGGATTACTTGCAGAGGTTTAATGTTTAAGAAAAAGATTTGTTTCACTGAAAATGATATGCCAATTGCCACCCCACCCCACAAACACAACAGGATTCAGTAGATATGGATGGTTGAGGTCAGATGTCACTCAGAAAAGGCCATTGATCCTATGAACAACATTATAAAAAGTAAATAATTGAATTGACAAATTAATTCAATCCAGAGAGAGATAGAGAGAGCTGAGTTCGTTCATACCTCAGATCAGAAGAAACTGACTGAATTCCACCATACCAAAGCAGCTTCTTGGCTCTGCTGAAAACATGGAATTTCGATCAATCAGTTTTCACCCCACAAAGAGAAAAGAAAAGAAATAAATTATCCAAATACACCCATAGATTTGAGTTACAGAAAGTAGAAATAATTAAGAAAATACTTTATGAAGGAGAAAAAATGGAGGGAGGGTGTACCTTTATAATTTGTGGAATATTATTTGAAGATAGATAAGAAGAGAAGAGGCAAAAAAGACAAAACCCTAATGAAAAAAAACACAAAATTGGAATCTCCGGCAAGAGAGAGGGCTGGAATTATGTGCTGATACTTTGTATTATTAAGAAGGAGAGACAGAAGAGACGGTGGGAAAAGACGGGAAATTCTCTCTCACACGGAGAAGATGGAGAATTATAATTTTTTGCAAAGTCTTGTCTTCTTTAATTTATACTTATTTCAAACACAATAAAGTTTTAGATTATTGTAATATCTATTTTTTATTAAAGTCGAATCTTCATAGTGACTGAGCCAACTTAATTCCAATTTCAAATTTCAAACTCTTTTTCTATCATGTATTTATTTTTGGAGTTGCTTTCCCCACTATTCTTACAATTTTTTTTTTTGTAATTATTATGAATAGTGTGTTGGCGATATGGTATAGTAAAATAGTTGTTGATTAAATGACAAAAGTAATATTTTAAATTTAATTCGCAAGAACGTAATTAAATTCTATGAAGTTGAAGCAAAAAGAAAGAAAGTGAAGAAAAATAAAATTCGATGCGAGTGATTAACATTTTATCCTTAAGGCAAATTATCCAACAACAGGGCTAACGGATTACGTCACCTGTCTCCCAATATACAACTTGTCGTAAAAGTATTTCAAACCACAAATAATAGTGAACTCGAACAAAATTCTTCCCTCCATAAGAAGATGATTTTTGAAGAATTTTTACAAGAGTTTTTGATATAATACTCAATGCAAATGATATGAGATGTATAATGGATGTAATAAGGATCATATTTATAGAAGATGAATGATTGTGAGTGAAGTGTTACGTCTCGCTTGAGTGATAGTGACACCTGTTCATTAGAAACTCTTTCGTTCGCCGGTCGCTCGAGTACTAGGCGAGCGATGGAGTTAGGCAAATTTTTCTGCTAGTTTTTTCTTTTTTCTTTCCAACTTTGAACTGTAATTTTTCATTCATCTGAAATTGATTTTGAGATTTCAATTATATCACAACGATTTATTCAGCAAGTAGAACAAGTTAATTTATTTATATTTATAATTTGACTATCGAATTAATTTCGATTATTTGACCGAAGTTGACTCAAAGTCACTTTTTCAAGTTTTATACTTTGACTAAATATTTCAATTTTAAATCAAATTCCAACAATCTCCCACATGAATAAAAATTCAAGGATGCTCATGCTATGTGGAAATATGATGCATTGTAGAGAGAGAACAAGAAAAATACTGCATCAAGTAAGATAGCTTATGGCCTTGAATATTCCTTAGTGAAATAATATCGAATTTACTTAGCTAATTGGTGAATGTGATATCTTGAACTATTCAGCCGTTGGTGTAAATTAAGACAATAATGCTCTCACATATGTCTTTCCTAAATCGTTAATGGTTCTCATGACTTAGTTCATTTTGGTTTCATAAGTGTTTAGAAAATTTCAGCTTTGAACAATTTTCGTTCAGGCGGCCACACCTTACACTTACATAGTTGATTTCCTATTAAGAGTATTCTACCATACCTCACTTGACTTATTCAAGATATATGAATCATTAAAAGCATATCTTATCCTTTAACATTTTGCAAAAAACACTTTAATTATCATATAAATGAGTTAGGAAATATTTTTTCCCAAGTGCTTCATTGAATTTTCATAACTTAGTTGTCCCATTGAACCAAAATTTTAAGATTTCCAGTCAACATGGTAGTGTTACCATTACAAAAATTCTTACGTAGTATGTTTTAATCTAATTCCTTTTGATGACAATGTACATGATCCCTAGGTAAACTTTTTGTAAGCGGATCCGCGATGTCCTCCTTTGACTTCATATTATCTATGAACATGATATCATTATAGATTAATTGCTTAATGGTATTGTGTTTATGATATATATATATGTCTAGACTTACCATTATATATGTTGCTTTGAGCCCTTTCAATAGTCGATTGACTATCACAATTTATACTAATTGCAGTACCAACTTAGGCCAACATGGAATATCTTCCAAAAATTACAAATTCATTCTACTTATTCTCCAGCTTTGTCCAAAACAATAAACTCTGATTTCATCGTTGATCGAGCTATACACGTTTGCTTTATCGACTTCCATGATACAACAGCTCTACCAATGGTAAATACATAACCAATGGTAGACTTAGAATCTTTCATGTCGGATATCCAATTTGCATCACAATATCCTTCCAATACCACTGAATATTTTGTGAAGTGTAATCCATATATTAAGATATACTTTAAGAACCTAAAAACCTTTGTTAAAACCTTTCAATGATCATGACTTGGATTACTTGTGAATCTATTAAGTTTATTCATATCAAATACTATGTCCGGTCTAGTGCAATTTGTAATATACATTAGACTGCCTATAACCTGTGAATACTTTAGTTGTGACACACATTCATCCATATTTTTAACTAAGTGTAAACTCGTGTCAATATGGATTTTCGCAGGACTTTCCTCAACTACATTATACATTTTAAGTATACTTGCAATGTAGTGAAAATGAGAAAGTATAATTTATTCCGATATTCTAGAGATCTTGATCCCTAATATTATATCAGTCATACTTAAGTCTTTCATATCAAAATGTTTCGCTAACATTCTCATGGTGTTTAGCATTATTTCGTGACTATTGACCATTATCAACATGTCTTCTACATATAGACATACAATCATATAGGGTTTTGGTGTATGTTTTATATATGCACACTTATCACACTCGTTTATTTTAAATCTATTAGAAAACATCGTTTTGTCAAACTTTTGATACCATTATTTAGGAGTTTGTTTCAGTTCATACAAGGATTTAATTAATTTACAAACATTTTGTTTATGATTAGGAGATACGAAACTTTCGAATGTTCGATGTATATCTCATCTTCTAACTCACCATATAAGAATGTGGTCTTTGCATTAATTTGATGAATCTCAAGGTTATGTAATATCGCACTTGCAATTAACAATCTTATCGAAATGATTCTAGTCACGGGTGAGAAGGTATTAAAGAAATCAAGTCCTTCTTTTTGTCTAAGTTCCTTGGTAACTAATCTAGCCTTATATTTATCACTGGATCCATTTGGTTTTAGTTTCCTTTTGAAGATTTATTTATACCTTAAATGTTTATTTTTGGGAAGTAAATCAACTAATTCTCAAGTATGTTTTGCATTATAAAATCTATTTCATTATTGATAACTTCTTTTCAATGAGGTGCTTTCGGTGTAGACATTGCTTCATCAAAATTCTTTGGATAGTTTTCTACCATGTAGGTTAGAAATTTTGGGTCAAACGAATTAAATATTCTAGTCTTTTTACCATGTCTTGGTTCTTCCTTAGTTGAAGTGTCATTTGCAGTATCATAAGTTCTTTTATTTGAATTTACATTTTTTTTTGTCTTTACATGAAAAAATATTCTCAAAAATGATGCATTTCTCGATTCAATTATAGTTCTTTCATGTATATCTTAAATTTTAGATTTATGTACAAGGAAGTGATATGTACTACTATTATTGACGTATCCAATAAATATGTCATCAATAGTTTTGAGACTGGTCTTAACTTGTTTAAGCTTAAGTACTTCAACTTTAGCCAAATACCCCCACATTTTCAAGATTGGTAGGAAGGGGATGACTTTTTCATAATTCATATGGAGTTTCTTGCATTTTCTTAATGGGTATTTTGTTAAGAATGTTATATACATATAGAATAGCTTCCCTACACAAGTTTTGAGGAAGACCCAAATTTATTAGTTTGATGAATGATTCCATACTCAGAACAATATTCATCAAATGATGCCCCGTATTCACCACCTCTGTCACTACGAATACTTTTTATTCGTTTATCAAGTTGATTTTCAACTTTCGACTTATAATATCTAAATACATATAATGCTTTGTCTTTATTTCATAGTAAAAAGACATTACAGTACTTTGTATAATCATTAATGAATAGTTTGATCAAATTTCAAATCACATATATCACTATGTATTAATTCTAAATTTGTCGTGTTCCTTTGAATTGAATGAAAATATGTTTTGGCCAATTTTACTTCAACATATATTTCACATTTATGATTAGGATCGATTTTAAGTGTCGGAATTAAACTTTGATTCATAAGTTTGCGCATAAATTTGTAATTAACGTGTTCTAATCGACTATGCTATAAACAAGACAACTCAAGCATATAAACAGAATTAAAGTTTTTATTCTTAATGTTATTTGCTATAATTGTAAGAACTTTCATTCTGAACATTCCTTGACTAAGATAACCCTTACTATTATACATATCATTTTTTATAAGTACAAATTTATCCGACACAAATACAAGTTTAAAGTCATTCTTACTAAGTAAAGACCCTGAAGTCAAGTTCTGCGAATGTCCGGCATATGAATGACATTATTGAGGACTAATTCTTTTCTAGAAGTCATTATCAATGTGATCTTTCCAAGTCCTTCAACCTTCGAACTAGCAGAATTTTCAATAAACAGTTGTACTCTTTTCAATTAATGATAGTTTGAGGACATGGTTTTATTTACACAAATATGGCGGGTAGTACCAGTATGGACTCACCAATACCTTGAATTACCAACCATATTGCATTTAGAAACAACCGCGATAGACTCATCTCTTGAACTCCTTTAAAACTGGGGTCTTTTTCAACTACATTTGCTTGGACAGTCTTTTTCGGCTTTTGACATTCGGTTGAACGATATCCGGCTATTCCACAATTGCAACAGCTGGCTTTAAACTTTTGGGCATTATTAGAGTTATCTCTTCTTAATGCAACATCTGAGATTTAACGCTTCTTGTTGATGACCTACAAATCAACTTCAATATAATTTGCTCCAAATTGAACAACAAATTTTCTTCTGGTGTTTTTATTGTTTTTCTCAATCCTCAAACGGACTATCAATTCCTCCAAGTTCATCTTCTTGTGTTTGTATTTGAAATAGTTTTTGAAGTCTCTCTACACGGTCTCAATTATGGCTGCAACTTGGAATAATTCGCTCAATTTCATCTTTTCTGCGTGTATATCATGGAGTAAAATTTGAAGTTCTTGCACTTTCTTGACTTATCACAGTTTTGGAGTCTATAAAGTGTATTGTTCAATCCATTTAGAATGTAATTTTTGCAAAGAAAATATGTGTGCTTCCATGCATCCAGCGCAATAATCGACTCACGATTATATTTTTCCTTCTTGTACAGCAGGAGCGGTCTCTTTTAAGAACTTTGCCAAATTCAAAATAGTAAGATATAAAATCTTTTGTTACCATCTTTTAAAATCCATACCTCCAAATTTTTTCGAATTTTCCCCATGTAGGATATGAGAGTTTGGTATAGATATAGCCAGAGGAAGAACCAAATTGTTCGTTCCATTCATTGTTTGACTCGAAGTAATCTCAACAATATTTATTTTTATTAGAAACAGAACTTCAACACAAAATGAAAGAAATGAATGTCACACGTAGACAAATTCCAAAGATAAAAAGAGGTGATTTGTTAAACAACTACAAACAAAATTTTGTTTTAAGATTGTTGGCTATATGGTATAGTGAAATGGTTGTTGATTAAATGAAAGTAATATTTTAAGTTTAATTTGCAAAAGCGTAATTAAACTCTAAGAAATTGAAGCAAAAAGAAAGAAAGAAAGAAAATGAAGAATGAGGAGAAAAATAAAATTCGGGGCAAGTAATTAACATTTTTTCCTTAAAAAAAATTTGCCTCATAACAATGTCAATGGATTACGGAACTTGTCTCCCAAAATTCAACGAATACAACTTGTGGTAGAAGCACTTCAAACCACAAGGAACATTGAACTAGAACGAAATTCTTCCATTTACAAGAAGATGATTTTTGGAGAGTTTTTGATATAATGCTCAATGCAAATGATATGTGATGCATAATAGATGTCCAAAGGGTCTTATTTATAGAAGAGGAGTGATTGTGAGTGAAGTGTTACGCTCCAAACTCAGCAACCTTTACGAAGGAAAGCATCCCGTGTTGTCGCTAGTCTGTCGCTGGCCTATTGCTCGAGCAATAGTGACATATGTTCATCAGAAACTATGTCGCCCGCCTGTTGCTCAAGCGATGGAGTTAGACAAATTGCCCTGCCAGTTTTTCTTATTTCTTTCCAATTTTGGACCGTAATTTCTCATTCATCCGAAATAGATTTTGAGATTCCAAAAATGTATCATGGCGATCTACTAGACGAATAGAAAAAGTTAGTTTATTTATATTTATAATTTGACTATCGAAATAAGTTCGAATATTTGGCTGAAGTTGACTCAAAGTCACTTTTTCAAGTTTTATACTTAACTAAATTTTTCAATTTTAAACCAAATTCCAACATAATGTTATTAAGTCACGGATACGAATAATTCCAAAAGTATATCTTGTCACCATGTGAAAAGCAATAATGGAGTAGTGAAAGTTGAAGAATTGATTCTTGACTAAATTACCTTAGAAAGATGTTCACATAGTTAATTTTAAATGACTATTGTTATACTGAAGGATAAAACTGCCCAAGTGTACATCCAAAGTAACACCCCCTATGTAGAGACGACAGTGTAGTGATGGAATTTTAAAATTCAAAATCAATAGTGTAGATTAAGTCACTTAGTGGAGTGTCAACCATGATGTCAAAAATAATGTATGTGTAGCATAATTGTATACTGATTGATGATGTAACACCTCAATATCCATTGAGTTGACTAAATGAAAAATTCAAGGAGTTAGTCCAAAAAATATTGTTTCTCGCTTATATAATAGCTCAGGTTGAGAGACCAATGTCGAGTTCAAAATATTCAGCTAAATCAACTATCAATCAAACCATGTCATTGCAGTTTGAAACATGCGAGGTTGAGCTTACGAGCTGATTGTATAAAAGCAATCCAACTAAGTAATTAAGAGTTGGGATACTTGCCTCGGGCACCCATATCCCAATTTCATTCATTTAATAGGAAATGGCTACTAATACCCCATAGGCTGAGGAGGGATTTGGGTTTGATTAATTTGTCAATGAGGCAATAGCTTACTAAGGTGGCAAATTTGAATCATATACATATCTTGGTATGTGTAGAGGCACGTGTTGCCAGTCGAAATCAAGACATTGTGATTGTAGCATAATTTGCAAGTTGATAGAACCCCGTGGGCGAATCTTCCAAGGAAAAACAATGGATGAGAAGAAACTCTCATGTCCGGTTTTGTGGTAGGGAGATCAACCCGAAGGTTGATTGAAACTATAGTCTTGCTTAGCCTCATTAGTCGAGCGCCAAGGTTTGCAAAACTTGCATGGCCAAGACAAGGAGTCAACTTGGTAGATGCAACATGACTTTGCAAGGTGTGAAGCTCGACAACATAAGGGAAGCATACATTACACTTCTTAATATAGATTGAACTCGAAATCAAAGATGAGACTATAGTTTATTAGACGCACTAGACAAATTAGTGTGTCTACCTCCTTGTTGAGAGACGTGACAACTCATCTCAACTATTAACTATTCATATCATTCTTAGATACAACGAAAAACTTTTCAAAAATATAGTGTTCTTCACTAATTCTAGTATCTAGCAATTAAGCACATTAATTGTGATATGACAAGTTAACAACGGCGATACTATATATATATATATATTATTATTATTATTATTTTTTAAAAGATAAAACAGAAACATCTGCAATAAATTTTACTAATTCTTTTGAACATTTTATTCAATCTATTGGACCGAACATAAAGTATTTTCTAAATTTCTCGGACGGCAAAATGTACACATTTCCCGTTGGCCGGTAAACTGACACATGGTTTCTTATACAGATTCTTGTCTGAATTCGTCAATTCTAAAAGACAAAGAAAACATAATATTTTAAGCATCAATTTATTAGAAAATTTATCATTTTTAGACAACTTATTAAGAATAGCTACGTGTGGATTAATTTAGATTTCAAAAATATATAAAGATTGGTATTGCTAAGAAAATTGACCAATACATTCTTTTAAGAAAAATTCAACAACGGAAAAAATGTCATACCTTGAATCTTGAACATTTGCGGAAAATTAAACAATTAATTCTACTTTGATTGCCTAAGTGCATGCCTTATTTGACAAGTGACATTTTCTTATTTTGAAGTTAGCTCAATAATTGCTAAATCTTTAAAAAAAAAAATTAAAAAAAAACTAAGTCCAATAAAAAACTTTTCATAAAGTCCAAACTCAACCTATGAACATAGTCATTGCTTACTGACAAACGTTACTAATTTGAAGTATTTATGATTTTAAGAATTATGCATTTGTTGAAAACTTAAAAAATATGTATGATGTTTCTCTAAAATTTCAAGATGTACGTTATCTTATTTATTGGCCTATAATAATAAAATGCTATTAAAAATTAAAATACATCTTATTTCTCCTTAGCGCGTCTAGATTCGTAAGGCTTGGAACTTGATTTTCATGCTTTGTCACACCTTACCCCTCGTAAAATCTTGGTGAAATGAGTAATACTGACAACTTCTATTTAAAAGAAATTGTTGTAAAAGGCATATAAACCCTAGAAATGTTTCTGTTAATTACAGATTTAAATAATAACTCATTTATAAAAACAGATTCAATAATATATAGCAATAAATTTATAATAAAATTAATTACTAAATATAGATCTACAATTTGAAATCAAATATCCTAATTTAGTGATTCTTGATACAATAAAAATTAATTTAAAATTTTTGTAACTGAAAGTTTTGAAATCATATGATTGGAATTTATTATTAATAACATTTGGAGCATTCATGTTTATGTTTGACCTAAATCAATTATACCACCTTGCACGTTCTTCATAATCTACAATTGGGCCCGCAATTTATTTAAATAGATTAAGCATGATTTAAGTTGTTAACAATATATATGACAAAATTATGCATTAAAACGTGATCCAACAAATTGATTTTAATTTTGATAACGTGAAAGTTCACTCGTTGCAAATTAAGTTTTATTTTCAATTCTTCCATATGTTGTATTGAGATTACATAATTTATATATTTATTAAGTTTTCGACATGTCTTATCCACTTAAAATTATCTTTATCGTTAGTTTATTCTTATGATGGTATAGGTAATCGTAAACACCAGGGTGCCTATGCCTGCGCGTGGTTTGATTTGGGTTGGCTTAGACTCCAACTTGAAACCAAAACCAAATTAGTCGGTTTGAATGAATTTCAACCAAATCAACTCACTCTAGCTTTTAAACCGAATCGACCCAAACCAAATTGGTTTAGTTTGATTCTATTCGGTTAGTCGACTTGGAATTTTAGTCCAAATTTAATTTATTCTTTTAAAAAAAAAATTGTCTTGGTTTTGAACCCACTTAGATTACAAGAACTAAAAAAATTTTATACTACAACTATTGACTAACGAATAGAATCAGGTTAATAGAGATACATCAACAGAAAATTTAAGAATTTTGTTGCTTTTTTATGTATTATGTAGCTTAAAGTAGAAAAAAAAGGCTAAGTATAAAATAATGAACTTATGAAAGGAAATTTTCTGTGCTATTACTTACGACAACATCATAGATTGGAGGGATTTGAGATTTAGTTATGAAATTAGGACTTGTCTTTTGATTTTTATTTTTTTTTTAAAAAAAAGAAGTAAATATGTAAGTGAGTTTGATCGGTTCGATTAATCAGCAGTTTGAGATTTCAAATCATGACTGAACCAATCCAACATGGTTTCGTTTTAAAAATAAATAAATAAATAAAAATCCAAACCAATTATCTATGTCAAACCGACCCAAGCCGGTTCGGTTTGATTGGTTTGGTCATTTTTTTTTTTTTTTTTCTCCAATTGGACCGACTATTCAACTCCAATTATCAAAATAGGGATCACTAATCAGGATAATTCTTCACAATGTCAAAAAGTGATGTCTCTTAATTTGCTGTTTCCCATGATGTTTTGACATTTTGATATGTAGCTTAGCTATTTTTTGCTGTGATGGTGTCTTTTGACTTGTGTTCATTTTTGTTACCAATTCCAATACAAGATGTTTAACAACAATAATTAAGTCATGAAGACATCATTATACTTGGTCGAAGAAAAATTCTTTCTAAATCTCTTTTTCCTTTGCAAAATCCAATTACCATTTGCTAATTACCACCAATTAAAAAGGCAACACATAAGAAAAGTCACCGACTAACCAAATCAATCAACCTCAAACTTATCATCTCAATAGGGAATCTCACCGTCCCCATACATTACAACTTTTGCACTTGGGTCCCCATTCATTATTTGGTCACTTTTAAGACCCCAGAGACAGAAAAAAAAAAAAAAATGGCCCGTACGGGTAACTTTCCGTTAAATAGTTGAACAATCTTCATCCATCGGTCCTTTTGAGAACCAAAAAAGACAGTTTAGGGGCCTAAATGAAACAAAAAAAAATGAATAGAGACACAAATGAGGCAAGTAGTAACATATGGGGGTTATGGATGGTAATTTTCGTAAATTACACATTTCGAGTTACCCATTTTTTTTTACCAACGTTCTAAAGAGAAAAATACCGCACATACTAATGTTAGTAAAAAACCATGCATATACTAATTGAACACAGTGAATTCGATTCCCATGCCCAACTTTTAAACAAAACTCATTCTCTCTTCATAATTATCTTCATAGACTTGTTGTATACAGATATTCTTATTAAGCATGCCAAAAAAGTAATAGAATTGATTTACTTAAAAGAGATCAAGTAAAAGGTGTCAGGCCCTTCACAAGTATGAAACAAAGAGCTCTAAAGAACACCAAAAAACAGTAGTACAAGGTCGAAAGCGACGACAAACCCGAGCAACAAATCCAGCCTTAATTGGAGCAACAGATCGCCCAGAACCGCACTACAAGAAAATTTAAATGAAAAACAATAAGTAAACCATGGGACTAGGATTGGACGCTTAGAGCAAGGTTTTTTTTTTTGTCATGTCATAGGATCAAAAGCTACAACAGTTGTCAAGGTCATCTATATAAAGTAAACTAAGGCCTCAGAACATTCTAAAACTCTTCTTCTAAAAGTAAAGAAATCAGACAATGTAGACAAATCATTGATCATCACAGGCCTTTCTCCAAAAAAAAAAAAAGGAACGACGAAAAGATATTATCAGAGAAAGAGAGACATAATTAGCGTTCAAGCACTGTGAATTTAACCTGAGGCCTCAGATTATTTCAATGTTCTCCTTCAATATATGCAGTCAGACAATGTAGGCAAATATTTCAATCATCACAGGCCTCAGGGAAAATAAACTAATAGTGGCTTCTCAAGAGAGAAAATTAAATTAAAAAAGGCCGGTAATTTGTGTTTCTCTGATTTAACAAGAATTGCACGCATAAACAAAAAGTGAAAAAGAAATCGGAGAAATAAATATAATTTTTTCGACTTTTAAGCATCACAGAATTGATGCAGAAATTTATTAGGTTATAATCATCAAAGGGCAAAGCTGAAATAAAAAATCATGAAACTCATAACACAAGTAATTTAACCAAGAAAGGAAATGGCATACGTTTTGCAACGATCCATGAAATTAACAAAAACGGTTTTCTCCGTGCCTTCACGAAGGACTTGAGGTCTCATAACAGTCCTACGCCGATCTCCAGCAAGTTCAGGATTATTCTCACGGAGGATGTTGAACACTCTTCCTAGAAGCTGTACAAGGTTATCCAAAGTGAATTAAAAGTCACTGAGGAGTAAATATTGAGGAACAAAAGAAAGAAGAGATCAAGTTCATAATGTTTCAGAACCTAATATAAGAAATGTTACAAAATTATTGAAAGGAAAAAAGAACAAGAACAAGCTTAGCTTTATTCCCAAAAAGAATGGGTTCAACTACAAGGATTCTTTTCCGCCATTCTATTGAATTTCAAGGAAAAAAGAACAAGAACAAGCATAATTTGAGATTTCATTTATGATATTTTGGACAAATTCCTCACTTCTAACCAATTCTACTGAAATTACATCATAATACAAAGTGGGAGACTTTTTATAAAAGACATCTATGACCATCTAAGACATCCTTTCCTTAATTATCCACAATTGGTATGAACTTCAATTTTTGACATATATTCTCATTTAGTTTTATATATTCCACTGTCGACACACCTGTCGTAATATCCATAATACTGCTACCTTCATCTTATGAAGTGTTTTTCCTTGAATGATCCAACATCAATACACAAATACGTTGGTCCAATAAATGTTCGTTCAACTGCTATATTTTTCGGTACATTATACTATCTTCAAGTCCTCGAATTTTATTTCAAAAAAATGATAGGAAATTACCAAATAGGTGACTTTTACATGTTCACTTCCAGTATCAAATCATGAAAAGGTTTTATAGATCAGAGAATAACAACTTAAGCATGAATCAAAAATACTGATAGATATTTGCCTTTCTAATGTTACAGGAGAGATCCTATTAGCATTCTGATACAAGGTATGCTGACAAGCCTAGGATATTCTGTTTCAGGCTTTTATCATGATTCTAAGAGCGTAAGTAAGATAAGCCCGTAGAAAATACATTTGCATGTGAACGAACGACAAGAAAATAACCAAAGTAACCTCAAACCCGAATGTTTTTGCCTTTGAATCAGATTCTGAATATATCATTTGTATTCTAACTTTGCTGATGTCTGATCATCTAGTCAATATTTACCCCAAGGTGTAAGCATAAATAGGAGATGATAAGAAAGGTAAAGGCAGAGGGTACATGAGGACACTGCATGAAACTGGATTTCACCCCCATTGAAACGCATTGTTAAAAAAAAGGCGCAAACCAGGAAAATATACATAATCAATCAATACACTACTGCTTTAAAATTCGAAACATAATATCAAACAGTAATCATTTCCTACAACCACCATATAAACAATATAGAAAGTAGCCCATTCATATGCAAAATGGTCCAAAAAATCATATCAAGTGATAACCTCAGAACACTGCATTACCATATGTCACACACCATGTTCACATAAGAGTCAGCAGTGCATGAGTACAACATTGCATAGTACATATTTCTCCTAGAATTAGAAGAACGTACATGATCAGAATTCACGAAAGAAACACTTCCATATGGATGTGCAAGTAATAAAAAATTCACCCAGTAAAAATTATCCTATAATGTTACATGTCTGATTAATAAGGTTACGCTCCAGCCTAACGTTGCGCGACACACATTTCCAACAAAAATTATTGAATTATGTAACGCCTGAAAATTTTATAAAGCGCTTTGACCTTAGTATACAAATTAGAAAAAGAACTTACTTCCTCGTACTCATAATTCCTATCACTTCCATCCCATGGATATTGTTGCAGAACAATCCCTTCTACCTCTTCATCCTCTCCGATATCTGAAATTTGGGAGTACATGACAAAATTATTAAAGGAGCTTAACAACCCAGTTAAGAGAAGACATAAATCAGATGTAGCCTCAAAATATTTATCAGCTATAAACAAGCTTCTCACCGTCCAAATCATCGCCTGCATTCTCTTTGTCATCATCTAGAAGATCGGTATGAACCTGCATGCAAAATGATGTCAATTAATAATTGCTCGAAAATAATTTTTCCAGCAGAATCACAAACTCAGAACAGATGATAAATTCACTAACCGGTTTCTTTTTCTTTTTCACGCCAGCAAATGAAGTTTCAAGACCGTCAGAGACTCCATACTTAAGTATACGTACATCTGCAACATGACACAATTGCGGCTCAAGAAAAGAACCGCGGAAAAGGGAATAATGTATAAGAAATAAAGAACGCTAGATTGCTGAATTAATTTACCAGACAGGCTCTCAGTTTTCTCAGCCAGATTATCAACAGTCTCATCTTCGGCAGGATCTTGAATCACGACCTTGTTCTTTTTCTTCTTCTTTGTAGGGTCAAAAGGGGCAATCTGCAGTAACAAACAATTGTAATAGTCCTTGGAATTATTCAAATGCCATGAGGATTGTAAGAATGAATTTTCTCTTAGAATGCAGAGGGACCTGTACTTTTAACAGTTTAGTCCAAGATTCATTCCAGGAAAAAAAATTAAGGTTCTTCAGCATACTGAACTCACAAGAAACCAAGCAAATCAAAGTGTACAAAATCGCTTTTACCCTACCCAATTCTCGTTACTTCGCTTGTTGCAGCCACTAATAAACTTTCGAATCCAAAAAGAATAAAATAAATGCAATTATTTTCCATTCGCATCTCACTAAATTTCGTTCACATAATTTTCGTATTCTGATGCTGCTTAACGAAACTAGCACACAGAAGTATATGCTGTCCCCCGACTAAATAGGTTAATCACATTATTCATATACAGCAACATACACAATCAATTCAAATAGCTAACATGCCATCCCCAATTTTTGCACGTCCACGAAAAATAAAATAATATTCAGCCCCTGTTTGGTAACCATTAAATTTTTCATTCTCATTCTTCTACTCATTTTCAACCACACATTCTTCAATAAAATAATATTTTCCATCACATCAATAACTTTTCCTTCTTTTTCAACCACAAATTCTACATAAATCTACTATTCCAGAATACATTACTACTCATTTTCAATTACACATTTTTCAATAAAATAATATTTTCCATCACATCAATAACTTTTCCTTCTTTTTCAACCACAAATTCTCCATCAATCTACTATTTCAGAATACATTCTTTCAAAATAATGTGGATCAAACACACCCTCAATTTCCACCAAAGATCCTCATTGTCTTTAGATAGAAACCGTGATAAGAATTATACATTTGATGAATTCCACAAACTCTTTTGTTTTTTCTTGAACTCCAATGATCACGGTTTGTAATCCAAGCCGTTCAATTGTCCAGCCTCCAATGGTGACAAGAATGACGGCTATGTTTTCTTTTCTTGTACTAGCAAGAATAATGAATTAATTCTCTACAATTTTCAAACCGTAGTAGCCTATTAATAGAAGTTCAAACGGGATTGGCCCGTCTCTTAAACTTAACCCGGTCCAATATTTAATTAATCAAATTAATTAAATCTGGTCCATTAATAAGCAACTCAATTAATTAATTATCCAATACTTGTCAATTAATTAATCGGTAAATCTCATTTTTCTGATTCTCTTTTATGTGTGAGCTATTAAGTTCTCAATCACGAAATCTAATAACGTGAATTATTATTTTGATATAATCAAAGTCGACAAATTAAAACACTCCTTTTAATTTAATTTCAGACGGTGATAGAGTGGAGAGGAGATGGAACAAAAATTTATTTAAGGTTTGAATAGTGTAGATAGATAAAAATAAAAATTTATTTAAAACATTAATTAAAACCTGATTTTTGTATTATGAAACTTGATTCTTGATTTATGAAAATGGTATTTTAAAACTCTGTCGGGCTGTAATTTCCTCTATAAAGTTTATGGTTGTGTCGACAAAATGGTGGACTGAGCTTAGATTTGTTTATCTAAAAATCATTGATATGGGCTGTATCAGAAATCCGGCCCAAGCTCTAGTGCCCACAAAAGCCTTTAGATTCAATGGCGTAATTAGAATCGGCGTGCCCCACTTACATTTAGCTCATGTTTGATGTAGATTAAAAATTAATAAATAATTTTAATTACATATTTTAAAAATTTTCACAATTTTTTTATTATATACTTCATCATTTTTTTATTATAATCTACTTAAGATTAATTTAATTTTACCAAATAAGGGTTTAGTATATATGTACCATCTACAAGGACTTGGAAAATCTGGCTTATATTTAACTCATGTTTGCTGTAAATTGAAAGATTTTTTTTTTAAAAGAATCTTTATTTATTTATAATGGAGAATGGAGTTGATCTCTTGTCCACGTGTCAGTGGTGTCACTTTTTTCATGTAATTCAATTATTAAAAATGTATTCTAATTTTATTGGATAATGCAAAAGCGACTCAAAGAAGATAATATATATTAGAAATGAACAACGTTATTTTATTTTATTTTATCTTAAGTTTTTCAAAATCTGTGGTGGAGGGGAGAAAAATTATATAAATTTTTTGTACTTTCTACTTAAATTTCAGAACATGGAGAATTTATAAAAATCATTGATATTTTAAATAATATATGTAGTTTAAAAACTTGTAAAAGTCTTGATTTAATGTACTCATAACTTTTAAATATTCTTTAAAAGTCTATATTAAAATATTTCTAAAGTTCCCCATAATGATGACACTAGTTGAAAACTCATATTTCAGGCCCGTTCATGTATTTAGCTGTCGTATTCAATCCAATAGAACATGTTACCCGTGATAAATAAGAAAAACTAGGAAAACTCTACAAAATTCGGAGATGATTTCTTCTTTTTTCGGTGTTTGTGTTGATACAACTCTACTAAAATGATATTAACTATTCAACTAATGTATCTTTAATTTAATCACACATTTCATAAAATCAGAACCTTGCCAATTTTACAAGGACACGTTTCGATCTTGTTTGTCCAAAATTTTAAAAATCTTTTTCTCCAAAAATATTTACAACCACATATTTTATAGGATCTACGACTTTTTTTCACTTTTCATCCACATATTTTTCAAAAAAAGTCATTTTTCCCTCAAAAATCGTAACCAACCAGCTTTTCCTGCATTCTTTCAATAATATGTCATTAAACGTCGTTCTCACGTCCAATCAAGTTCCTCATTCGAATGAAATTATAAGTGAGACTACTATAGTGGTAGTGAAAGGCGGCTATCGTGGCATAGGGATTTTGATACTTTGTTATCTATTAGGTCAACAACCATAGAAAAATAGGACCCATCAAATCCAATAATAATTTCCCCTTTTTCATTCAATTCCAAATTCATATGGGCCACTTTGTTTGCAAATCCACTTTTAACTTGGAACTATTGCACTCTACTCCAGCCGCCGGTAGCTTGTTTCTTTGTGATTTTCAATTAACATTGTCCAAACAAGGTGGATTCCTCTTTACGCAAATCTTCCTCTGTCCATATCCAAACCAACAGCGTTGGTTCTATGAATATCCCTGGAATGCCGATCAAATCCATGGTAGCGTGAAATATGATGTTTCAACTTACCTCACAATATGAAAATATCTTACGGCGTATCTCGTTTATAATATGATAGATTGGAATAAATAGGATATTCGATAAAGTAATACTATAGTATTAGGAGATATGCTATAAGTACATGAAATTCAACAAGAAAATTAACAGGAAGACAACGATTGGGAGCTACCAAAAACAGTTTTCGGCAGCTCCCAATCACAAGAAGACAGCTGTCTTTACTTCCTGTGCATTTTCCTGTTGAATTTTCCTGTACATGCAGACTTTTTGTTGTATTAGTTACAAATTGTAAGGGATCGTATAGTTTTTTATTCTCATTCGTTGCATGTGAATTTGGGTTACTTCCAGCAGGAGATATACCGTACCCAAAATTCCAATTTCATTTTGTAAAACAAATAACCCTTCACAATGACATGTGTGAAATATACGTAATTAGTGAACTAAAATACACATTTAATTAAATTACATAAAAATCTAATAAAATTTGATTTTTATCAAAATCAAACAGGGCTAAGTTGTGACTGCAAAGTGACATTTCTAATAAATGACAACTTTTAGTATAAATTAGCAAAATGATCACTTTTAAATGAAACTATAAAAAATAACCTTAATGATACAATTTTTCATAAAAACCTTAACTATTACTGGTAGGTGTGCAACTTCGAGGTATTAAAAGTTTTCGAGAGAATAATCACTTTTCGCGAGACATGTGAAGCTATCTTGATTTATTTA
Organism: Fraxinus cuspidata; assembly: GCA_903798385.1. NCBI lineage: Eukaryota > Viridiplantae > Streptophyta > Magnoliopsida > Lamiales > Oleaceae > Fraxinus > Fraxinus cuspidata. The sequence goes on from CAIGRP010034842.1 coordinate 27,672, forward strand.
TTTGCTAGACAACTAAATTAATAAAGACAGTTATTAGAAAATGATGCTCAACTGCAACTTAGTGATCAACAATATCAGCATCCATCTCAAGCCCACCTGGATGACAAGTTGGACCACAGACTTTTGGAAGTAAAAGAAGGGAAAGTTCTAGAAGATAGAAGAGAAGCCTAAGGAATATACTAGCTATTTAACATTATGTTATTTGAGCATAATTAGTTTTGTAGAGATCCATTTTGTATGGCAAGTTGTATAGAGTTGGTCAGGCCATATTCCTTTGTATTTTATATATCGTAGTGGAATTGTACAGAAAACACATGAGAATTAATTCAATCATAGAAATGCTCTCACAACTTTACATTCAAACTTTCTCTATTTGATTCAGCCTTCCATTTTTTTTTTTTTTTCCTTATATGGTATTAGAGCCATAATGGTGGATATAATCCAAATTCAACTCCAACTCCAAATCTTAATGCAAATTTATCTGGCGAATCACCAGTTTGTTCTCATGATTCCATTTTACCAAGCAGCCCTTGTTACATTAATAGCAGTGATGGAAGTGGTGATGTGTTAGTAACTCATGTACTTGATGCAAGCAACTACCACACCTTGGCTAGATCAATGAAGAGAGCTCTCAAAATAAAAAAAATAAGTTAGATTTTATTGATGGCAGCATTTGTGAACCTTCAGGCCCAAATGATCCTCTCATGGAGCATTGGTTACCATGCAATGATATTATGATCACCTGGATGCAAAATTCTATGACATTAGATATTAAATACAACATGACATATGCAGAAATGGCTCATGAACTCTGGTTGGATCTTGAAAAGCGCTTTGCACAGCATAATGCACCAAGAATATATGTGTTGTCGATAATACGACTACAAACGAACTTATGGACGTCTGTTTCACAAGATACAACGCTTCTTCCAAAGTCGATACTGCACAATACCAACCTTGACGGTCGAACGTTTCATACTAGCATGAGCTTGTTTTATTAGTCAAATTTATATGAAAGAATTTGTGGAGAGAGAGAATGAATTTATAAATTAATTGAATTTTAATTGATTTGGTGTAGTAAAAAACGAATATGGGGTCCCTATTTATAGATATCGAAGTGTCTCATTGAATGTGTGTGTAACATTTCATGAAATGGTGCACCACTTGGTCTGATCCGTTTAAGCCATTGGATCGCATCATTTCA
>CAIGRP010034845.1:0-12728 GCA_903798385.1 Fraxinus cuspidata
TGAGTTGTAATTTTTTCTAGTTGAATTACTTCTGTTAAATGCTTACTTAAATAGAGCATAGGCGTCTTCAAACTTGTTAGCTGAAAAAAGCAAGTGAACAGATTAATAAATAAATCGTTACTAATAATATGCTATGCTGTTGTGCCTTTTTTGAACTGTCGTTTTTTCTTTCCTCTGAGGTCTTAGCAAGTTCAGTAACCAGGATACCGTAGACTCATAATTCACTGGTTCATATTATTGCCCCCTCTAAAATAGTTCTTTGTAGTTGCTTTAGGTGCAAATCAAGATACCACATGCTACAAGATGGCTAATGGAGTGGGTAAGAAATTTCATTCATGTGGCTGAGTATTGGCTTGCTTGTGGAGAGTTCTTTTACACGTTGACATATAAGATATTAGTTCTGGAAAAAAATCATGCAAGTGAAGAGGAATGAACGGGGCTTCTTGAGTGTTAAGGGATAAAATTCCACATCGAATAAAAATGAAAGTATAGACCAATTTATAAGGCTTGGATTACCCCTCTTAATAAGGTTGACATTTTAAGATAGAATCTTAAGTCTTAACATGGTATCATAGTCCATTAAGCTCAAACGAGCGATTTGATCCTATTAAAACTCAAAAAATGAGCACATGAATTTTAAGATTAATCTGTTCAAACGAGCCACCATCTTGCAGAACATGTTAAGAGATAAAAATTCATATCGAATAAAGATAAAAATATAGACCAATTTATAAAGGTTTGGACTATTCCACTTAGTTGATTTTTTAAGATGAAACCCCAAGTTTTAACATTGAGCTCATGAGAGTTGAAGGAGAAAACTAAACCATGTTTATAGCACATCTGAAATGCTTTTGAACCAGTTTTGGTTATGAATTGGGCCAAATTTAAAACTCATCTTCTGATTATTTTATATGAATATAGAATATGTAGACTTGTCTATTAAGTAACTACCAAAATGGCTTTTGGGGTTTTCCTATGATGCTCGGACTCGGGTACGGGTATCGGGTACAGATACGTATCTAAGTGTCGAATCTTTTATATTCTAAAATGTAGGATACGGGGACATGACTAAAAAAAGTCCAAATTTCATACACACGTGAGTATGTCTTTCAAACTTCAATTTCTTTACTAATCCAAGATGCCATTCTGAAATGACCAAAACTAATTATTCACAATGAAGGAAATTGTTATTTAATATGGGGTTAAGACGAATAAAATAGAATTTTGGGGTTTAATTTTTAATTTTGAGAATTACTAAACGTTTTATAAAATAGAAAATGAGGAACTTGATTGTAATTTGAACTTAGTGGAGCACTAAGTAGCACTATATGGAACCATTTTCATTTTATACAAACAAAATCCTAAACCACTGATACAGGGGGAGAAGGAAAAAAAGAAGAAAATGGAAAGAAAAAAGAAAGAGGAAGAAAAAGAACGTAAAACCTACTACCGCCGCCTTTCTCCACCATCTCGACGCGACGCTAGGTTTATAGAGAGCAAAAGAAAAGGGAAAGGAAAAGGAAAGGAAAAGAAAAAAAAGAAGAAAAAAAGGAAGAAAAAACAAAAACGACGAAGTGTCCGGTTGAAATTTGGAGGATCCGACACATATCCCATATCCATGTCGTGTCGTGTCTGACACGGGTACTCCAACTATTTCGAAGAGTCCGAGTATCAGACGGGTTTCTATCATATGCTACATGTTGTATATACTTTAGCTAGGCTTTTTAAATTAAGTACATATAAAATATCACAACTTGCTGATTCTAAGTTCGTCGTATTAAGTTTTAGTCTAGGAACTTAAATTCAATTTTATTTCTATTGGGTTTTATTTTTGATGAAGCTCAATTCTCCAATGCAAAACATGGGATGGAAGTTTTTGTGTTACATTTGCTTCATCGTTTGAAACAGGAGGCCTTTGTTTTTATTGTATTTATTGGCAAGTCTCCATTTATATAGTTGAGATTTAAGTGTGCTCCACATTTTATGTTAAATGAAGTTGGTGAAGGAGAGAGGAGTTAATATTCACAAGAATGCCTATAACCTATTTATAGTCAAAATGTAATTTTGGTGCCATTAGATATATTTACTCTCTTTTTCATTTTATGATACAATTAGAACTGCAAGAATTTGGTTAAGAGTAATTTTTTATTCTCTTTTGAGCAGTCATTCTCGTTTAGCGATTTGGTGACTACATCAGCAGGTTTCTTACTTCTGATAAATTTCTACATTATGCTTGATACCTTCTGTTTTTCCATTTTTCTCTCGTCCATGAAATGCCCAAGGAAGTTATGGTTTGATATTCCACGAAGTATCTCTATTTAGCCTGCAGGGCTGGTGTTGGCTTCATGAGATATCTTCTGCACTTCTTTATATTTCTCTAATATCATTTTGTACTTAAAACAATCAATGACTGTCTGGTAATGTTTATTGCAGATAGATGAAAATGTTCAGAGAGAAATAATAAATCACCGTTCTTTGAGGCACCCTAATATTGTTAGATTTAAAGAGGTTTGCTGCTGATTATCCCTTTTCTGAATTTACATGATTCTGAGATGTTTTATTTTCTTATTAGTCACAACCTTAATATCCAATGTCAGGTCATTCTAACACCAACTCATTTGGCCATTGTCATGGAGTATGCATCTGGAGGAGAGCTTTTTGAGCGAATATGTAATGCGGAACGCTTCAATGAGGATGAGGTTCTTTTAATGAAATTGCTATTATTCAGCTGTTTCATTCTACACACTGTGACTGGTGATATTTACTGCCGTTTCTGTGTAGGCTCGCTTCTTTTTTCAGCAACTTATATCTGGCGTCAGCTACTGTCATTCGATGGTATTCTAATGTTTTAGTTGAAATTCATTTCTTATATTATGATTATTTTCTGCCCGTTTTGACTGTTAATAAGTTGATTGATCAATCTTATGTTTCTCGATGAAGCAAATATGTCATAGGGACTTGAAGCTGGAAAACACACTGTTAGATGGAAGCCCTGCTCCAAGACTCAAAATTTGTGATTTTGGGTATTCTAAGGTAATGCTACAGATCGTCCAATTGTATTTTGATCAGCTTTTGGACAATAGTCACAATACAGAAAACCCTACTGGCCTATTATGTTATACTTGCTTTTATCTCATAATTGTCTACCTTGTCCTTTTCAATCCTGATTATAGCTTGTTCTTTACAGTCTTCATTGCTGCACTCTCAACCAAAATCGACTGTGGGAACTCCTGCATATATTGCTCCTGAAGTGTTACTTAGGAAAGAATATGATGGCAAGGTAAAACTATTCTCTCTTTTTTGATAGAAATTCGACACTATCATGAATATGTTTGCTATATTTATCTTTCATGCATAGTAGGAACACGAAATATGCTTAGAACATCTGGATGTGGATTTGAGATATAATCTAATGAAATATTTTGGATATCATGTTGCGTAGTTTTTGTGTGACATTTTACTGAACATTTTCCCTATGGATGTTTGTTTGGAAGTTTCTTTTATTTTACCATCTGGGTTTGGGATGGAAGCATATGATATATGGAGCCTAAAATGGGTGCTCTCACTAAGAATTTTCCAGTGAGTTCTAGATGGATTTTTAGGGGTTGTTTGAGACCCATTATTTTGGTAAAATAGGTTTTATAATAGTGATTTTTTGGAAAATATGCGGTTAAAATGTAGAGAAAAGTTTTGTGTTTACTTGTAAAATTATTTTATTGGAAGAAAATGTGGTTGAAAATGAGTTTTTGTAGAATGAGGCTCAAACAGGGGCTTATATTCATATGATCTATTGCATTGACAAATCCCTATGAACTGCTATAAGATCTGTGAGGTGTAATCGTTTGCTTGGATATCTTTACCACCTGTTTTATTTCATTATGAAGGCCCAACTGATTGTCTTACTAATTTTTATCAATGGATCATCTCGAGTTGTACAAACCGAAAACACTAGGTACAGATCATGCTAGCAGCATAACAAAATATATGGTTCTCAATTTAAATAGGTTTTAGGATTGTAGAGTTGCAAGCTAATTTTGAAGAGGTAGGTTTGGTGGCACTCAACTTCACTTTTCTAATTGTGGTGTTGCACCAAAAATCACTTCTTTTTTTTATGTCAATTTTGGTCAATTTTAGTCAATACTTCAGTGACATGTTTAGGGCTAGAGTCAATAATTCTGTCAATTTTAGTCAATACTCCACTTCCATTAAATGTTTAGTTTTAGCTCCTACAATTTGGCATAATTATACCTCCATAAAAAAATTAATAATTTGAGAAGTGTAAGATTCATTCAACAGAAAACATAAATTAATTCTCAAAATTATAAGTCAATAAATTAAAACTGGAAGTGGAAGTGGAAAATTAATACTTTATTCAGAATGGACTGGAATGACTGTTGATGAAACTTATAGAGAACCCAGTAATAAAGTAATTGTTGAATATAAAAACAAACCCAGTGGAAAACAATTTATGCAATATCAAAAAGTTAGCCCACATTTTAGCAGGACTGGAACCCAGGAACAATGTGCCTGAATTAGTTGAATTTTGAAGCCCAAATATGCAATAAATTGAGAAAAAGGGGCGAGGTGGGGGTGGATGGGGACACATTATTTTTCCTTTCTCTCTTTTCCCATTTGATATATCTTTTACCGTAATGGAGTTGGGCAAATCAAATGCATAAAGTTGAGTTTTGGATGGCTAACAATGTATATTTTTTCTCAAAATCCTTTAGCAACAATAAGAAACTGAGCCTTGATGGGACAAATGCAAGTAATAACTTAGTAGCTTATAATTTTTTTTTTTTTGAAAATAAGCGCATCCCCCAAATACCTTTTGAATTGCTTTCTTATATTTGTGAACGATTGCTGGCTGACTGGCTGTTAAATCTTACATCATCTACTGCTTCAGATTGCAGATGTATGGTCCTGCGGGGTCACTTTATATGTAATGCTTGTAGGTGCTTATCCATTCGAGGATCCTGAAGAACCTAAGGACTTCCGAAAGACAATTCAGAGAATCTTACAGGTTCAGTATTCCATTCCAGAACATGTTAAAATTTCTGAGGAATGTCAGCAGTTAATTTCCCGGATCTTTGTTGCAGACCCTGCACAAGTAAGTGATTCCTTCTTCCAAAAATATACTTGTATTTTTGTTGTGCGATTGAAGTATAACATTTTATTTTCATGGTCAAGTTAATTTTATAAATGGCTGCCTTGTTGTTTCTTTATGTGGATGGAGCATTTGCTTTGTAAATTTTGGTCACTGTCTTATGCTATTATGACATATGCCTGGTTAGCGCATCACCATTCCGGAGATCCGAGACCACGTGTGGTTCCTGAAGAACCTTCCAGCAGATTTAATGGATGAAAGGACGATGGGAAACCAGTTTGAAGAGCCTGACCAGCCCATGCAGAGTCTGGAAGTCATCATGCAGATAATCTCAGAGGCGACCATACCTTCCGCTGGTTTATATAACCTGGACATGATGGATGATGACATGGACGACCTGGAATCCGACCCTGATCTTGATATTGACAGCAGTGGAGAGGTCATTTATGCTTTGTGATTGCGATTTTAGTGTAGGACTGGAATCTGGAAAAAATGGAAAAACAAGGGAAATTTTTCTTGGATTATGGCTGCACAAAGACCTTGTTTATAAAGCCTCAGTAACATCCTACTAAAAGTATGATTTGATTCCGGTCATGGTTTGGTATGTCAATTCATATTTTGGTTCAGAATGGAATTGTATCGGCTGTGTCCTTCTGTTGAGAAGAAATTGAAGCATGATAAATGTTATAGTACACTAGCTGGCAGTGTTATTGTATGGCTTGTTATGAATTGCTTATATGACTGGTGATGTATGTACCAATCTATACTCTGTATTACCTATGTGGTTATGTTGGAGAGTTCTTATAGCATTTTTATATTATTGTACAGTAGAAGCTGTGCTAGATTACTCTCTTTCTTTCTGTGCATTGCAGCTTGAAATGGTGAATGGTTGGTGGGACTGTGCCAGTTAAAGAAAAGGATGCTTGTTTGGCTAAGCTTAAAAATAAAACTAGAAGTTTTTTTCGACTTTTGTTTCCAACCATCTGTCGGATTTGTTACTTTTGGATTACTAATTTTAATATTAACTTTTACTTGATTGTCAATATAATTTACTTTAATTTCAACTTAAACTACACTTTATAAGCCCCCGGGGCATAGCTCAGTGATGCAAAGGACAAGTGTGAGGTAGTCTCTATTGAGCTGACAGTCGCAGTGTGATTGTTCAATTCCTACTTCTTACAAGGTATGAAATTGGACTCTTTGTGGCACCAGCAGCACTCGTACCCTGACCTGTTGAGACGCGTTTCGCGATTTACCTATTCCACAATGTTCTAGAGGGCGGGGCAGTGGGAGATCCTCAAGGTTGTGATTCAACATTTAAACTACACTTTCTAAGCTTTTAGCCGAAAGTACAACATGTGCTAACATTTTGAAGAAATAGCAGCGCTCTCATAGTTGCAGTAGGTGCTGGCCCTTGCCGTCACATATCCTGTCTAGGGAGGCAACTAATTAGCTTTGCTAGTTTTGCTATATTTTTCTAATTTCTCGTGATTGGGTTGATTGTATTTCTCTATTTCTATCTACCGTTGTTTTGAACGATATTCGTTAATCAATCTATTTTGTAGCATTAAAAAAGAAGTATAACGTGCATTTGGGGAGTGCGATATGTTTGTATGGGCATGCCTGCAATTAGTAATAATTAGAATGTAGTGACTTGGTTTAGTATTGCTGTGCTTTTAAGAGAATCGATGTTTATTTATTGTTAAAATGATCAATTTTCGGAATTCTCAGATTCTACTGTTAGATGCTATTGCTTCTTTAATAAGCAGTTAATTATAGATTTATCACACTTAAATAATCATACGTATTTAATAAGCAGGATTTGAGGCTCTAAAAGCAATACTAAACGGAGCATTTGTTTCGTAAAACTTCAATTTATATTGGGTAAAGTTCATTTTATTTTTGTTGAGGTCGCATAATCTGGTGAATCTGATTGGGACTATAGTACCTTAACAATCTAACAATCAAACTTCCACTTGAAAGGAAATCTATACCGTTCTCTGTGTTTTCCAATAAAAATCAGACTTCAATTCCATTTAAATCCTCAAGTACATTAACAATATTTTGTTCCCCGTTGAGTGTTGTATGAATCGGTTGTCTATTGACACTCACTTCATCAATTATTAATAGTGAAATTGAATAATGTTATATTAATTGAAATCAAATTAACGTATATTTATCCAATTGAAATTAAATTAAAGTGCAGTTATCGAATTGAAATCATATTAAAGTGTAATTACTCAATTGACTAGAACTAAAATATAGTTACTTGATTGTCCCCAAGTGAAATTAAAGGTATGTTTGATTGAGAGTACGGAATTTGTATGGAAATAAAATAAATTGTAGGAAATTCAATTCCTGGAATTTATTTGTATGAAAATTATTAATTAAATATATTTGGTTGATTTAGTTTTTAATCAAAAAAAATATTATAGTTATCCGTTTTTTATTGATAGCTAAATGAGAGGGGGATAGTTGAGAGAGAGAATTGCCTGAAAAATAAAACTCACTCGTCGCTAAAGAAAATGTTTTCCTTATTTTTGAGGAAAATATGATCATATGATCAAAAATTGAAAAATATTATTCATGGAAAAAATTGTCAATTAAACACAAAAAAATATGATTTTTAGTGAAAAAATGATATTTTCTATAAAATAATAATAATAATAATAATAATAATAATAATAATAATAATAATAATAATAATAAAGTCAATCAAATATACTTCAATAGCTAATACCAATGGAATTTACCCACAAGTATGCCAATTGCCATGTTTGGATGGTTACACGAATAATTGTTTTCTTATTTAAACAAAGGCTAATTATATTGATTCACACCACACTTTTTATTAATTGAACCACATTTTTATTGCAATGAAGATCTTTATTTTTTTGTTCATATTTTACACTTATATCTCCAACTATTTTGATCATATTATTATCTGTAACATTTAATTGATTAGTATATATTATCTCTATTGATGGCTTCTATCCAAATATCTCGATAAAGTTGAAATTTTTTTATTGGAATTTTGCATTTATTGTTTAACTTGCTTATTTAAAAATACGAAAGATAAATAAGTCTTCTTAGCCCCTCATAATGAATTTTTTGACCTTCATCAGAGACAAAATGTGTTATAAAAAGTGATGAAAAAAGTTCGAACACATAAATGCAAAAATGATAAAAAATAATAAAAAATGAAGGATATTTGTTGCAAATAAAATGTAGTTCACTTAAAATATGCGGTGTGACAAAGGCATAATTTACTTATGGGTAAATATATTCGTACGACAATTTTTGTCGAATATACCATATTTTAATTACAATGAATCTCCCTAAACTTTTCTTATTTTATCGTTCTCAATTTTATTTTTAAAATTTTTTATCATCAGTCATCTATTAATTTTCATATCTTATCTATAGAGACGATTTCGTTCAAAATGTTTGTTATGAGGGTCAAAAAGATATATATTTCTCTCGTATTTTTAAATAAAGAAAATAAATAACTAATATAAAAATTAAAAAAAATATTTGCCATTTTTTTTTAACAACAAAATATTTGGATGAAAAATCGTAATTAGAGACAAAAATATTTTAATCAATTAAAGGTTAACAATGATAATGTGACGAAAAAAATAGTAGAGAACATAAAAGCAGAAGTGAGCAAATATTCAATTTTTTTCTTATAATTCAAATGCAGTGCAGATATTAAAAAAAAAAAAATGTTGCGTCAATATAATTAGCATTTACTTATTTTATTTTCAATTTAAATGAAATGACCAATTTGCCACAGGTACTTGGAACAAAATTATCTGTCTTCGCCGGTCCGAGTTTCAGTCTCCTTGTTTCTCTCTCTATCGTTTTGCCGCTGAGTAGAAGAAATTCTCCAGATAATCAACAGTGACTATAAAATTCAGGTTCCTACCTCCCTTTTTGTGTTCGAAGCCCCTCCCCTGTGTTTCTCCCACTCAATTTTTGGGTTCTATCTATTAATTTTGCTGTCGAAGTTTCTATTTTTCTCATAAATATATGAAAAGACCATTACTATATCTGTTTCTGTCAATTGTTTAGGTGTAGAATTGATAATATAACCACGATAAAACTTTAGGAGTATGCAAGACTGCAAAATGGTGCAAAGAATTACATCGTTATTCGTTTAGAAAAAAACTAAGACAATGGAAATGCGCTGAATTTTATCCTACTAAGTTGCGAATTCTGAATAATTTCTTTGATTTTCTGTAAAAAAATATTAATATTCAATCCCAATTGAAATCTCTGGGAATTTATCGAGGGACAGGGATAGAGAATAATGTTGCTTTTGTGAGATTATATTAATAAGCTTGCCCCCTCACCTACATAAGATATAATAAAAACCCAAATTACTAGTTTCCTATATGTGTTCACAAGAAGTTTACTTTTTAATAATCATATGCATGGGTAAGTAATGTCTTCTGAAGTTTTGTGTATTAACTTACATGAAGAATACGATTTGCACTATGTAGTGTGTTTGCGATCATCCTCCTTATACATAGTACAAAAGGATAAAAAATTAAGTCTTTTCATCTATCTAAAGATTTTCAGGCTGATTTTCACACTGCCAATTGCTTGACATGTGAAAGTTGCGTGGTGAAAATGTAATTCTTATTACAAAAGATATGTTATATACACGTATGCATGTAACATGTCCTTCGTCGTTATCTGTTGCATATTTAGCAACATTGAATTTTTTATTTGTCTCCATAGGTCAAACCTTTTGTTTGCTTTTTATGATTTGATTTTTCTCGTTTCTTTATATTTTAAGGTGAAGTTGAACTCGGTGCTGGGGTATGATTCTAAGTGGATTCTCTCCGACTTCTCGAGGCGTTGATGTGTCCTATAGATACAGAGAGTGTAGCTCAAGGTCTCGAAACTTGGCATCATCATGCACACTTCACTTGCCGGCTAAGACTGTATTCTCATGCAGTACAAGTTCATTGGTTCCTCTCCCAAATCTGAAATGCCAGAAATCATTAGGTGTGTTTATACCCATTTAAGATAAATAACAAACAAAGAGTTAGTGCATAGTTTAAATGGTGCCGAATTTGCCTTATGAGTAATTTGCACTTAATGATGAATTATGTTTCTTATTTTGCATATGTATAATTGGTTCCTTTAAATGGTAATGTTCCTCCATAAGCACAGTTGGTCATCTGGTACATAAAGTTTCTAAGTTTCCTGTAAACCTTGAAGACGGTGTTCAAACGTCTAACCATGTTGACCTCACACCTCCCAAGAATATCAGTAAATTTTGGCTATGCAACATGAATTGTCAAACCTTTCTGTGTTTAATGTGCTTGAATAGCATTTGTTGTAACCAGCTTAACTCTTGAGCACTACATAATTGTGCCCCTCCAAACTGGATTCGATTGGAACGGCCATCTGTTAGTCATGTCATTCAAACAACTTTGCATGTCTTCCTACTCTTTCTTGAAGGGACTCTGACTTCGTTAGGATTCAATCGACCCCACTTTCATTCATTCTGATTGCTGAGTTGTTGGCTTTTGCTATCAACTGCATGCTCTTTCTGGTCACAATAACTAACACCAGTTCTATATGAGGAAATTTTAGTTCGCTAAATTTTAATACCTATAACCTTAGATTGTAAATTGTAATATACTCAAGTCAATTTGGAGAATCTGGTCAATCCCTGGTGTATATTTTTAGTGGATGTCATGAATGAATGCTTACAGAAGATGGTCCACTTTTGAGGGGCCAAAGTCCTGTTTACACTTTTCAATGATCCTAGGCTCCTATTTTGCGTGACATTTTCAGTGATTCAAGTTATTGGCCTCGATCATCATTCCCCTAATTTTCATTTTTGAATTGTCACAGTAAACATCCAGCCTTGCTCATCGACACTACTTTTGAAAGGTGAACAAGGTAGCTTGTTACATAAGATACCGAAGTTTCCCTGGAGGCGCAAGTTTTTTTTGCCTGCAAGAGCATCCAAGGATGTCCCCTATAGTTATAGATACCCTGCTATGACCAAGAAGCCAAAATGGTGGTGGAGATCTTTGGCATGCCTCCCTTATTTGATGCCTCTTCATGAGACATGGATGTATGCTGAAACAGCATATCATCTGCACCCTTTCTTGGAAGATTTTGAATTATTGACCTATCCCTTTTTGGGAGCCATAGGGAGATTGCCTAGCTGGTTTCTGATGGCTTATTTCTTTGTTGCTTACCTTGGAATAGTGAGGCGGAAAGAATGGCCACATTTCTTTAGATTCCATGTGGTTATGGGCATGCTATTGGAGATAGCTTTGCAGGTTATTGGGACTGTGAGCCGTTGGATGCCACTTGCAGTATACTGGGGTAAGGTCGGGATGCATTTTTGGACTGCAGTCGCATTTGCCTATTTGTTCACAGTTTTGGAGTGTATGAGGTGCGCTCTTGCAGGGATGTATGCCGACATTCCATTTGTCTGTGATGCAGCATATATTCAAATTCCTTATAATTAAGCAGTTAACTTGTGGAGATTACAGACTACAAACATTTGCTTTTGTTCTCTTGTTTCTTTATATTTACTCGTTGCTTGTAATCCTGTATGAAAACTTGCAGAAATTTTGGTCATGACAGTGCTTCTCTTTTCTATAATTTGAACTTATTTTGTTACTATACAGTATACATATATATAGCTGCATTAAACTTCTCGAATTCATCCTATCCTTGTATTCCCTAAAGGACTTCATCTCCCATTCCATTTCACTGCATAAACTGGTTGTCAAGGACAATAATGTTTCTGGGATATATCGTATTCTTTAGACGAAAAATAGGATTAATTCATTTTACACAGGAGCAATGACTTCGAAGAAATAAACGTTAATGCTAATTAATTTTTTGGTTCTGAAGAAAAAAGTAATGTTAATTTATCCATTAATGCCTCATAATTTGATCCAAAGAAAGGAGAAAAAGGCAAAGACATTTTCAATTTTTTTGGCAAAATGTAAACAGTTACATCCAAAATAACAAAAAATTTAAAGATCCATAATTTTATATGGGAATTGAACCCGACGTGAATCGAACACGCAACCTTCTGATCTGGAGTCAGACGCGCTACCATTGCGCCACGGATCCAAGTCAGAGGATTAACAAATTATATATGCATAAATATAGTACGAATTTTGCAAGGCAATTTATCTATAGAAAACAAATCAATGAAATAAACCTTATACTATTACTAACATATCGCGACACTTAAATTTTCTAGTTGATGTTGCTACTGTATTCCATCTTCATCTCTTTATGTTCTCCATCTATCTTTTTCTTCATTTTCTGTATGATCTCATCAATCTTGACATGCAATCTTTGTAGTTTCATCTTCAATCTTTCTCCATGTTCCTTTATTTTATGCTCGTATTTCACGTAAATCACAGGTACAGTCAACCCTCCTATGGCCCCTGCAAAAAAAAAAAAAAGACTTGCAGATTATGTGCAAAATTTTCTTAAATAGTGAAGACGGGTGGATGGAACAAACTCTTACCAATGTAGCAAAGTGTGAGCAAATCAAAGCAGTTTCCTATCAAGGACAGTGCATATAAACAAGCAACGACTCCCGCAAACACAAACCATTCTTTCT
>CAIGRP010034848.1:0-19426 GCA_903798385.1 Fraxinus cuspidata
CACGGACACCAAACTTTCAACATTTTCCAGGTGGAAAATTATACCAATCAAACACAATTAATTACAATTCCCAGTAAAACAATTTCTAGGCAATTCAATTCCCTGGAATTCATTTTCTTTCCACCCATTTTCCACATTCGCAATCAAACGGACCCTTAAAAGAAATAATGACATTTTACTCTCGCAAATATGTTAATTATCATGTATAACTATTAGAATAAAATATTGCTAATTATTAATAAATTATGTTATCTTGTTGAAACGACTTATTCTATATTTCCAGATAATGAATTTTTAAGTGAAATTCAATTTTAGCTCCTAAGACGACAGTGTTATATTCATACATGAATTTGCTAGTGCTGTACAAAGTAAATAAAATTCTATTGGTGTTTTATATTACGTATTCGTTGTGAATTCTCAATCACTAAAATAAGAAAAAATTAAGGGACAAAATGGAAGCTAAGTGCTTACAATTGTAAAATTGATCAAAATCCGACCAAAAAAAATAATTTTGAAAAGCACATTATATTTTATGGCATATTTGGTAGGTATGTTGAATTGGAGAAGCGTATTTGGATATTGAGAAGAGCAATATTTTTTATTTATATTGTAATGTAAACTAGTAAAAATAGGATGAATGGCGACTATGAGCTTGTCACAAAATATCCGTGGCTGGCTATCAGCAACGAATTATTCAATTAACTGTAATTTTATTCTCATTTAAAAATAAAATATCACAAAAAAAAAACCTTATGTAGTTAATCTTTCCTTGAAAATCCCAAATAATAAAAAGGTTCGACATTTTCTTACATCTAAGAACACCAATATCGAATTACCTAATAAATGAATTTGTCTACACTTTATGCTTAACGGTTGAATTCAGCGTGCTATTGAAACTTATTGTGCAACTATAATAAACGATTTAATATCAACTCACTTCTTTACGAAAGTTCAAGACGAAAGGCCCAAATTTGTGTAGCAAATTAACATAAGGATAATAGAGTTTCCATAAATTAATAAACCAAGAGCTTGAGATGATATTCAATGGTGCCTACTAAAGTTAAAATGCATATGTACATGGGACATCAGCTAAGTCATCAATTATTTATTATTTTGAAACAGAAAGGCTTTCTTCACTCTTAGTTTCTTCCATATCAGAATGCATGGTAGCATCAGTGGCAGTCAACCTCGCTTGGAGACTGACTGTTTCTGATGTTATCGCTAGCTCCACCACGAGGCCACGGCATTGGAGCACCGACGCACGGTGCCAGAAAATAAATCAGAATCAAAATCCTCCACCAAGAGCCGGAGCCCAGTAATCAGCTCCGTTAATGTCATTTCCCACATGCTGAGTGCAAGAAACTGGAACCAAGCACAGCCCTTTACTTCTCAAATCTTTCGGTCCATCTTCTGTATTCTATAATTACGTTACCAGAATACAAGACATTAGGTTATATTAATTTGAATTTCGACGATTTTATGAATCTTATGACAACATTTGCACGCACAGATTAAGAAACATTTTGGGGGGAAAAAAAGAGAAATATTAAGTAAAATCATTCATTTTATAGTAAGGTATCTTATGGAACAACTGCTACAAATTAGATGGTTTTCTCCTGACAAATAGTTTGGTGAATTCTGATTTGAATCAAGATTATTTGCATGGAAACTATCATAAAATCAAATTAAACTTGAAATTATACTTGTAATTAGTCATTGCATTTATTTAATTAAGAAAGATAAGCGAACACCTTCTCAGAATCTCCTCTCCCTTCCATGCCAACATCATTCAAGAACTCGATGAAGAAAATTAATAAAGAAGGTAAAGTACTGTTATCAAATTAAGGCTGGCTTTAAGAAATTGCTTTTGAAAAAACAAGATTAAATTCTTTGTTATTAGCAAAACACATGCATTATGCTGTAATTTAATTTAAAGCTTCTTTTAAGGAAGTGATGGATCCAATAAAGCGTACCTGACTAGACTCTTCTGGAAATAAACAATCCCTTTCTTGAACCTTGAGAAAAACATTTGTCGTTCATATTTTTATTGAATAGAAATTTAAAAAAATAATAATAAGAAGAATTACGGTGATTGTGTGTGAGAGAGAGAAAGAGGGGACAGTAGTGTTGCATGGGAAAATGGGAAATGCGCATGTATAGGTACTTACAGATTGTTGGTGACCCATGCTTCTTGATGCATTCCGCATGTAGGGCGAACTCAGTGCCTGCAGGATTTTCGAGAAATTGTGTAATTCTTTTGTCTTGTTCCGGTAACAATTGAAGGAAAATAAAATATTTTATACTAATTATATACAGTGGAAAATACGTGAAAAAAGTATATTGCTGAGAATTTCTTGCATTAATTTTTTAAATGGACCACCATTGATTTTCCTTTTTACTGTTTGCACAGAATATTATGGAGCATAATATTACCTCAATTTGACCCTGAAGGAATCTGATATAACCAATGGCTTCTGACAAGACTGAAGCAGTGTCAGTCTGCAAAAGAGAAAGAAAGAAATATGCCATAACAGTTAAACACACCTCAAATGAAAACTGATCCTTTTTTTCAAACTTTTCTTTAATCTTAAAAGAAAACCTTAGATGGGATGATAAAGTTTTTTTTTTCTTTTTTTTTTTTTTAAAGGGATCTTTTCAGTTTTACTGGTTTCATCTTAATTAATTAATTGTTGCTGCAGATTTATTCCTTGAGTTTAGTAAATAAATGGAGACTGGAGAATCAATAATGCAATAATTTACCTTTCCAAATGGAGAAACAAGTTGGTGAAGAGCTGTTATTCTATCCCCTAATTTCTCCTTTCTCACCTGTTTAAAGAAACTCGTGAATTTATGCATTGTTATGAACGAATTTTGTGAAGAAATTAAATATGTATAAAATAAAATGAAGCCTGTATGAAAATTTGTAAAAGGGAAAGAGATTATTCCTGACCTTCAAAGCTGGTTGAGTGGAAGACTGTTGAACCTTTGGCTTCTTAGATACCCCACCAGTGCTCATGCTGTTGCACTTTAACAAAAGGAACAAAGAGGGACAGTCAACAAACTATGAACAAATCTAACAGCTATGTAGCAATGGATTGAATGAACGGCAAAAAATAATTCATGTAGCCGACACAAAATTTAGTTGTAGGCTATTATTATGAGTCATTTTAAAAGATTTTCAAGCATACTAATCATCGGACTTTTTGGGCGTGCTAAGGAAATAATCACTTTTGTTTTTTTCTTCTGGATTATAATCGCTGATAAAGCTTTTGATATGAGACTAAAGAATGAATGAATGATAAAGGAAAAAAAATCAATTCTTGCTCTATTTTTGTCTCTCTCACCTCAGAAGAATGATCTGGATGTTGAGTATTCCTGTCGCGGTCGACCTTGGCGCCGGAGAAATTCAAGATATTGTTGCTTACACTTGTGATACAAGAGGTAGGGGATGACACTGGAATGATTTGAGGCCAACAAGAAGATCTAGAAGCTTGAAATTCATCATCTACGTGACCATAAAGTTGGCTTGTTTGAGCAACTTCTTGCTTTACATCAACAACAGGAACCCTAAAAGATGGGTTCAAAACGTGGTCTTCCCAATTTTCCATCTTCTTCTGTTGTTGAAAAAGACTACTACCAAACCTTTCTTCTTCTCCAGTCCCGGCCAATCCGCCCCTGATCAAACACAACTTCCGGTGTCAAATTACCACCCCAAGTCTTACACACACACAGATAGATAGATAGATAGATAGTTGCAGTTTGCATATAAAGGTGTACACACCAAGAGAGCAGTTTTAACTGATAAGATAAAAGGAAAATAAAAAGATTCATAAAATTCTTTGAAGTTTGATTACTCGCACACAGACAATCATGCTGACAGCCAAGAACTAGCTAGGGTAGATAAAGAAACAAAAACCCCATTATAGGTGGGATTTATCCCTTAATACACAAACATAAACAAAAACAGAGAGAGAGAGAGAGATTTACAGAAGCAGTTGGCTCCATGACCGTACGGGAAATTCTTGAGAGGGATTCGCAGTTGAAGAATCCGAAGCAGCCGAAGAAGAAGAAGAAACATACAGGAATGGAGAAGAAGAAGAGAGCTGGTGAGACTGTGGATGCATGCCATTCACACTCCACCAGTTAGGGTTTCTAGCCATCATTTGTTACTGGAAATTTACTCCACTAATTGGTTTAAACCTGTAGAGAGTAACCTTCAAATAAAACAGGAGATCAAAATAATCCACCCCCTCTTTTCTCTTTAGCTTGTGTGTTTTGCTCTTCACTTTCTCATATTTCCTTGTTTGTGAACCAAAACAAACTTTTGTTGAAGTTTTCAGAATTGTGTTTGCTTTCTCATTATTAGAGATTGAAGTAACCCCATGTCTTTGTCAACTAAGGAGTATTTTATACTTGTGGGGTTGGGGAAGCTTTTGTATTTGTTGCACCCCACCCCGACCCCTTCTTTCTTCTTATTTGTTGATCATTTTATTCTTGCTTTAGCTTTATTAAAAAGTGGGACAGAAAAGCTGGGTGGGGAGCGTTTTCAAGCCAAAAAAACAAATGTTTGTGGAGCTTTACTCCCTTGAACTAGGGTGGTAGCCCTTAAAATCGACTGTCTAAAAGATTTTTCGTGTAGGTCTGATTTACATTTTTTTATAAAAAATTTGGTACGTATATTCATAATTTTCAAAAATAAATGATGATGTTGCTTTGTCTACTCCAAAACTAAATTTAAAATGCCACGTCTAAAAGTTAAAATTGACGGAAATAAAATACAATTATTAATGATTTAAAATTATGGGTTGTGGAATAACTAAAAATTGTTATGAAAATAAAAAAATAAAAAAAAATCTATCAATGAAGTAAAGATGATTGTTTAGAGCAAAAAGTTTATTCTTTGGACGGATTGAAAATTGTCATTTAGTAATAGCAGGGGTGATAAAATTTCATTCTTCTATAGTCAATTTCAGTATAAAATAAAAATTCTATTTTCATTCTTAAGAAAAAAATTATTAAGAACATAAGATGGATAAAAAAGTTTTATCATGCAAATTATCACAATTAATATTTAGTGAATTGTTGATCTTACCCTTTGTTTTTTTTTTTTTTTTGTTTCAATAGATAATTAATTGTAACTTATACTAATTAAAGTTGTTGGCAGTCATTTTCTTCTTTATTTTATAAGTTAAAAATTCAACGGACCAAATATATGCTCTTAATTTGTGAGGCTAGGATAAATTCTCAGAGTTTTGACTTTTAAGAAATTTTGTTAATAATTAATGTAGTGTAATTATGAGTGGATATGAAAGAAAACTTTTGTTTCACAAAAGTATCTTACTTCAAATCTCATCATTTTCTTAACAATAATCGAATTGGAACGTGGAAGTTGGTCATTGGATCCTTCAGTTTTAAAGAAAAAATAGTAGTAGGCATATGTTTTGTGGGAAAGGTGATGGGTAAGTTGATTAATTCTGTAATACTTAAATCTCAAAAATTTACTAATTGATAGTAGAACAATCCAAAATTATAATTATAGTTTTCATATCCGACTCTTTAATCGAGCGCTCGAACTTGTGCATTTACATGTCCGTTATAAGTTTCGTACTGTCATTGATTTTGTGTGTTTTAGGTTCGATCTGCAGATGATGAGAAACGGAGAATTGAGATGAAAAAAGGATCTATATTTGAGTGTCGAAGAGTTAATATATGAAGGGTGAAAGTCGAGAATGACATGAAAAGTCAAGCACAAAGAAAAATGAAAAGTGGTGTAGAACTTTTTAACTCTCAGCTTGGAGATGCACTGAGCTGCAGCTAGAAGAAGCCTATACGGAGGATTAGCTACTGCAACACGTTGTTGGCCAAGCCAGATTATACATTGTGCAGCCGCGAATGTGCAATTTCTAGTGATCGATGGGAATTTAATCACCAGCATGCTGGGGGCATTTCGGGGATTCTCGAGGCACGAAATTCAAGGCTTAATAGGAGAGTATATATACTGCAAACAAAAATCTATGTAGGGTTGGAAAATAAGCATTGATGGCAATGGCGGATTCACCTGCGCTCATGTGGGGACAGTTGACCCTACGAAAAATTGTGATTTATTTTATTTTATTATTTTTTTTTTTAACTTTTAGAAGAAAAATAAGAACGGAAGAGTTAGGGAAATTTGTCACACCTATAGCAGGATATGATGCTCTGTATTTATAAGATTTTGTATATCTTTACAAAATATTGGTTACATTGTAAACTGCTATAAACAATGTTATAATCATGCTAACACTAATTACAAGATTTCACAAGATCATGATTGTTATCACGTAAGCCTTTAACTGCTGATTTGTTTCCATATTTTGCTATCATGCCAGAGCATTGCGGAGCTCTGCTGAGCTACAGTATTGATGTCTTTTCCGAGTCTTTATTCACAATTGTAGCCTCTATACTTTCCGAGTCTTCATCCACAATTGTAGCCTCTATTTTATCATCCCCCTCAAATTGAGCATTGTTGAAATGCACAATTTGTCATGTAGCAATTCTAAAGATGCTTTCAGTTGAGGTTACGTGAAGACATCTGCAATCTGAAACTGTGTTTGATAACAAGTAACCGAGTGACATATGTTCCCTGATATAGTGGTAATCCACTTCAATATGCTTGCTTCTTGCATGGAGTACTGGATTAATTGTCATGAACAGTGAACTCATATTATCACAGAACAAAATTGGAGCTTGAGATAGAGGACATCCAGATCACGAAGGATGAAAGTGAGCCACGTAATTTCAGCTGCTGCTGCTTGAGCAATTGCTCTATATTAAGCTTTAGAACTTGACCTTGAGACTGTTGGTTGCTTCTTTGAGCACCATGAAATGATGTTGCTTCTTAGGTAGGTACAATAACTAGTTGTTGATCTCCTAGTGACGTTGCACCCAGCCCAATCAAAGTCCTAGAATCCATAAAGATCAAGAGAACTAGAAGCTTGTATATGAAGACCAAGATTAATTGTTCCTTTGACATAGCGTATGATTCGTCTTACCAAACTAAAATGTGACTCAGTAGGAGCATGCATAAATTGGGAGACATAATCCACACTAAAAGAGAGGTCTAGACGTGTCAATGTTAAGTATTGAAGGGCTCCCACCAGAGATTGATATGCATGAGGGTTGGGGTGAAGAGGTGAATTAGGATCAGGTTTGGTTTTGGTACACTGTGGGGTCTTGATAGGTTTGATTCAAGCATCCCACTGCATTCCAGGATGCCGACAACATACTTGGTTTGTTGTAAAAACAACCCAGTTGGAACGATCGAGACTTGAATTCCCAGAAAATAATGGAGGACTCCGAGATCTTTCATTACAAATTTTGCAAGTAATTTGTTAAGGAAACCATGTATTAGACTCGAAGGGGAACCTGATGATATAATATCATCAACATAAAGTAAGAAAACCAAAGTTCCTTGATCTAAATGGAAAATAAATAAACTTGGATAAGCTGTGCTGCATTGAAAATTGTATTGCAGAAGAGAGGAGCTGAATCTGTCAAACCAAGCTCTTGGAGCTTGTTTAAGTCCATAGATTGCTTTGTTCAAATGACAAACTGAATATGGAAAATTTGAGTCTTTAAAACTTGGGGATTGCTCCATGAATACCTCATCGGTTAGAGACCCATGCAAGAACGCATGTTTTACATCAAGTTATCTGATATCCCACTTTTTTACAGTTGCAATGGATAAGATCAACCGAATAGTTCCTGGCTTCACAATAGGTGAATAGGTTTCAGTAAATCAATCCTGGGTAATTGATGATACCCTTTAGTAACTAATCTCGCTTTGAGGCGTTCCACTTTGCCATCTGCTTTGAGTTTTACTTTGTAAACCCATCGGGATCCAACAACATTCATTGATGGTGTACGATGCACCAATTTCCATGCTTTTTGTTGTTGTAGAGTAGCAAGTTCATCAACCATTGCTTGTTTCCATCAAGAGTGTGAAAGACCAGATTTAAAAGACCTTGGTTCCTTTGGTAATGAATCAAAGTCATGTAAAAGTGCATACTTGGGGTTTGGTTTTCGAACTCCCACCTGACTGTGTGTAACCATGGGATGAGGAGTGTTTCCAGAGTTTTGAGAAGTTGGAGAAATTGTGGAGACATAGTTAGTATTGTCAACAACAAAATTGAGTTCCTCAAAGTGTTCAGTGGCAGTGTACTCGGAGTGATTATCAACAGTGGTTGAATGTGAACCCAACACAAGATCACCTATAGTTGTTATGAGTTGAGCATTTGGTGTTGGTAATGGTACTTTTTCTTCAGGTTGAGTGAAATGATCTGAGTGCTCACAAGAAGGAGTGGACCATGAGTCAAATTCTCGAAATATTATGGGGTGTATTCCAGCAACTGTGTCAAAGGGATCATTGAAGTTTTTGTAAGGTAAAGATGATTCATTAAAGACCACATGTCTGGAAACATAAAACCTTTTATTTGATGGAGAATAACAGTTATATCCTTTGTCTATCACTGTAACCCATAAACACACATTACTGATTTGTTATAAAATTTATCCTTCTTAGAGTCCCATATGTATGGGAAACACCTTAAGCCAAAAACTCTTAATAATGAATAATAAAGATTCTTGCCATACAACCGATAGAAAGGTGAGTCCCATTGTAGTGTGGCTGTTGGAACACGATTGATTAGAAATACTGCCGTGGTAAAAGCTTCAACCCAGAAAATTTTAGGAACATTGGCATAAATTAACATAGTAATGCCGAGTTCTCTAATTACCCCATGCCTTCTTTCAACTATACCATTTTGCTCAGGTGTATAAGGACATGATAATTGATGTTTGATTCTTGAATTTTGAAGATGTGTTTTGAACCTGTGATTACAAATTCTCCTCCCCCATCTATCTGAATTATCTTAATAAGGTCATCAAATTATCTATTTACAAACTTTTCAAAGAGAATGAATTTTCTTAATTGACAACTCTCACATATGGAATTGTCTTTATTGGAAATAGTCTTTATTAATTCTTTGTTTTGAAGATGAGCCACTGCCGCAACTTGAACATGCCTGAGACGTTGGTGCCAGATGTCTTCTGAAGCACCTTGAAATTTGGGGGAGAACAAAGCCACTGGAGTGCTCGAATTGCATACAAATTACCCCTTTTTAGCCCCCTCATCAGCACCTGATGTGTCAACTTGTCCTTAATCACAAAGTCATTATTAAAAAATTCACAAGTTATTGAATAATCAGATGTGAGTTGTACAATAGATAATAGACTCATTTCTAAATTAGGTACAAGAAGAACATTCCTTAGAACAATAGCAGACTGTCTAGACTCGAGTAGTGCATCACCAGTATGAGTTACTTTTAGAAATTCCTTCCTAACATAACATGATCATTACCAGTATAAGGTCTGAGATTATGTAGGTTACCTTCAGTAGAGGTCATATGTGCCAATGCGCCAGTATCAGATGTCCATTCATCATGGTGTACCTCAAAATTAAGTTGCAAGGCTGTGAATGCTTGAGGCAAGTTGTCTGGTTGGATAGAATGATTGAACCTATACCAACAACGAATAGCAGGGTATCCTTTCTTGCCACAAATCTGACAAGTGATGTCCATGTGATTCTCTCAAGGGGAAGCGTTTTAAGAAGAGTTATTGCTGAAGTTTTTGTGGGGTGATTAGCAAGGATGAAGCCTCTTCTTTTGGAGGAAAAATTGTTGGTAGGTTTGGATTTTTGGATGTATTTTTGGGAACATTTTTGTCAGCATAAAAAGCAGTATATTGAGAGGATTCGGGAGTGTGAAGGTTTAGCCTGGTTTCATAGCTCTGCAGTAGGGGAATTACCTCATTATAGGGTGCCATTGGTGGTTTAAGCATTGATGTAGTGAAGGGTTCATAGCGTGCACCAAGTCCTGTAAGCAATGAAAAAACTTTGTTTTTGTCATCAACCATGTGCCCAATGGCAGCAAGGCTGTCACGTACCTCTTTGAACTTTCGAATATATTCATTGAGAGGCACTTCCTGGGTTTTCTTCATATATGTGAGTTGCCGATTCAATTGAAATTGTCTTTCTTGTGAAGACTGGGCATACGCTTCCTTGAGTGTTTCCCAAACTTGTGCTGAGGTATCAAGGCCAATAACATGGCTGAGTGCCTATTCTGCAAGAGAGCCAATAATCCACCCTCTGAGTAGACAATCTGCTGTTTTCCAGTGTTAGTATGCTAGATTAGTGGTGGGGTTGTTACTATCAAGCGCTGGAAGTACAGCAGTTGGGCATGGGTTTTCTCCTGTGAGAAAGTCTATAAGTTCTTGACTTTCAACAATTGCAAGCACTTGCTGACGCCATAGTAGATAGTTTTCAGGTCGAAGCCTGAGAGTGACAAAGTTACTAAAATTCAACGAAGTGGAAGACATTGTTTTGCTCTGATACCAAGAAGAAAAATAAGAACAGAAGAGTTGGGGAAATTCGTCACACCTATAACAGGATGTGATGCTCTGTATTCATAAGACTTAGTATATCTTTACAAAATAACGATTACATTGTAAACTGCTATAAACAATTCTAAAATCATGCTAATGTTAATTACAAGATTTCACAAGATCATGCTTGTAAACTGCATTAACGCTGACGATCGATAATGTTTTTCTCCACCTCAAAGCCCTCAATCTATAGTTTAAACCACATTATTGGATAAAAAAATAGAGGGTTGAATGGTGAATGGTAATCTAATTGTGTATATTGAAAATGATACATTTGACAATATTGATAACGATATAATTATATGGCAATTTCAAAGTATGAAAACGTGTAGCTAACATTTGTAGTAATGTGTTGAATATTAATGTTGTGTTGCTTGAAAATAAATTACTTAAATTTTCACCATACAATGAAGAATGTTTATTTTTTTCCACTAAGGATTTTGCTAGGGTAACGGGCCATGTGGGCCCGGTCACCCAGCCAATAGGGGGCCACATGAGCCCCCGACGTCCAAGGCCCACGTGGCCCTAGCCGTTTGGCAAAATCCTACCACTAATTGAAGGACTAGGATTTGAGAGAACTAAGAGAAGAATATTTATTCAAGCTTGGATCAAGATTGAGTTTTCTTTATTTCTTCTCTTTTCATCAAAATTTGGTCATGTTTCTATTTTAGTCTTTGTTTCTCACCATGTGTAGCTAATTCTTCGAATTAGTGCAAAAGATGAAACATAATTTCAACCTATGATTTTCATTATAAAGTGTCAAATTTTATTTGGAATTTGTTTACATTTTTGCTGTTGATTTCGATTAAATTGATTAATCGACCAATAATTGATTTATTTATGAACCGTGATGAGCTGAAGTGTGAATTATTTGTTTTAAACAAAATAGATCAAGCTTAAAATGTTTCATAGAAAATAGAGATACCATTCTATAATTTTTTTCGTTCGTTAATTGAATTCCTTAATGATTGAATGAACTGAGGTAAGTTATAATTCACACAGAAATATAGCAAATTTACTTATTAAGATGTAATTGATTTTATGTAAATTAGCATGCTTTGGAATGAAAAGAAAATATTCTGTCATATTTTTTCTTTGTTGTTTTGTTTATTTAAACATATGGAGAGTAAATATATCATTTTACAACTTTGTAACGAACTTTTTGTGATGGAACCGATCATCCATCAGATATATTAATAATGAAATGTTGAAGATAAGAATGCGGCAAAAAAAAAAAAGTTGCAAACATAAACACGACAACATTCAAAACTTGAAATGCTGAAGATAAGAATATGATAACGATAAATGTTAAAAACATAAACTTCTAATTCAAAATACGATGTCATTATAGTTAAATATTGATAGATTAATTCTACATTTTTAATTCTTTTTGATAGTTAATCTAAAAATTACAATCTGTTTAATGACAAAAGCCAAGAAAAGTTGAGAGAAGGTCATATATTTTATTTGCCAATTTCAAACCCCGTGTGGGATTGAGAATTTGAGATGTCAAGCCTATTGACTAGACACAACTAAGAGCCCTATAACGTGGCCCAGTTGAGAGTCCACTAAATGATGTTCAAGTTTCTAGTTATTAAAGTTCAGTCAAAACCAGCTTTTATCGTCATCTCCAAATGACTATTTAGTACAAAATGTTATCTATTTTAGAAAGACAATACTTAAAAATAAACTCTAAACGACTCTCTATTTGAAATTTTTTAAAATAGAAAGTGTATATGACTTTCTAAATATGAAGATCCAAATTCACTTTTATATTCTTACTTTACAATTATTATATTTGTAGATTTCAATATTCTACTATTTAAATTATTCAAATTATATTTGAATAGGTTGATCATTGACATATGAAAAATTATATTATTTGAAAGATGAAGAGAAATCAACAATTGTTCCTAAAAAAAATGTAAAATGGATTGCCAAAATAGATAGCAATATTAGAGCGTCTAAAAAACTTTATTCGCTAAATTTAAAGATTCTCTCTAATATACATAAGATGGTATTCACAAATGGAGAATCTCTTTGAGATACTCTCACGTGGTTAAAAATGTTAATAATTATATATATCGTCTAGTTTCACCATGATATTAAATGATAAATCTAAAAAAAGTTGAGTAATACCATAGAGCAGAAGTGGTGTTTGACACGGGTTCGGTTATGTCCAATTATATGATTCGTATAAAGTGCGTCTGTTATGTATTAGTGAAAAACATTAAACAATAACGCAACTAAAACTACACGCGACTTTTCCGTGACACATATAGAAGGCAAAATCATCGAACTATTTAACATGTATAAAGGTGACCCATTGACGAGGAGCCACAGAGGTCAAAAACAGATAGGTCCGAACTGCCACGACGGATATTGAGGATGATCAAAAGCGTTGAGTTTGGATAAGCTTAAAGAAGGTAATGATGGCATTAATATGAAATTAGCTGAGCTATCATTACTTGAAGTGTGATTTGTCCCCTATGATAGGATTGTGTCCCGACGAGACAATAATTAAGAAGGCTGATTAGAGAGTCTATGTTAGGTTAGATCATAGGTAACATTGCGCACCCCCGTGACTGCCCAATGTTTGCCTCTAAAAGACGGCAATATTTCGACCAAGAAGATCGAGGATTAAAAAATTTAAAAATGATCATTTCTCAACCTAGATCGAAAATTAAACCCTTAACATTGAAGAGATTATTTAGAAGTTCTGATATTATTATAACAAGAAAAAATTAAATCAAATGCAATATCGTCAACTTAATTTTGTAATTGGTCTTTAATAATATTGGTGAAATCTTGAAGAAGTGGGAGAAATGAAGGAAATATAAAGATGAATGCTAGTAACCATTAAGTGCCCTTTATAGCGTTATTTATGTCAGTTCTCCACTTGAAAGGCTCTAATACAACTTGCCTAAATGAAACTTTATTGAAGGGGAGAGAGAGGGAGAGGGGGAGAGAGAGTAATGCTATTTACTAATTAGCATCACTTGTTTCAAGTATCAGTTTAAATGACAATTGCATGACATTATTAATGGATTAGTTAAATGTAATGTCACGTGATTCATTTAATTCAACATATTAAATATGACCACCTAAATTGATATTATAATATCACTCCACTGGTACTAGATGACATTCTTAAAAAAACAAAGGATATAAGTTTCTAAAGTGTCTTTAAGAAACTCTCTATTTCATATATTTATATTTTAGGAGTAAATTATGTAAATACTTTTCTACACTCAAACAATGCTCCATATTTTGGCTCTTTTAAGAAACAATTATTGATTTTCCATTATCTTTTATTTAACATATTTTTTATACATCAATAGCCAGTTAGTACAAATATAATTTGAATATTTTAAGGAATAAAGAATTGAAATTTATATCTTCAAATGCAATAATTATATTTGAAAGAAGAATGTACGGTAAGTTTAACTTTCCAAAACACACTTCCTAATTTAAAAAGTTAGAATATAAAGTTTTTTGGAAATTATTTTTATGCAATGACTCTTTAAAATAAAGAACATCTCTCTCAAATCAATAGACTTTCTAAAAATAGCATACTTTCTATTTTAAATAGTCAATAGTCAAGAATAAGGTTAAAGAGACTCTACATTTTTATTTTATAATGACTACATTCAATAATTTACACGTTTTCAACGCTCCAGTGCTTATATTATTTAGACAAGATTGGAATCGATTGGCCATTAAGATTTAAAAATATATATTAATCAGAAATAAGGAAAAAAAAAAATTTTTTTGGAAAAAGTAAAATGGTCAAAATAAAATACATTTTTGGAGTGTATAAAAATTTTTATTCTCTACATTTAAAAATCTTAGTTATTATGCATAAGATCTTCTTTAAAAATTGAGAATCTTTTTGAGATGCTCTTAATGCTATAATTAAATAAATATCCATATCGTTTTGAACTAGTAACCTATCGATTGAATAAGTAATTCACTAATCCGGAGAAGCAACCAGATCAGTTTTAAAAAACCGTATATTATAATTTATAAGCATTTTTCTTAAGAAATTAATTTGTACTCATTGTTATAAATGACTTTTTATTATGATTTCTTTTTTTTTTATAGTGGAATAGACCCAGTTGACATTTCGTGTCTGCGACTACGATCATTAGGTTCTCATAATGTCTCCTATAAAACAAAGGATTAGATACATCAAGATTCCACCTTTTAATTGTTCATAATCTTTATAATTTGGATAATTATAACTGATTTAAGTGTCATTGTTAGAGCATTTTCAATAGTGCTCTCAAATTTAAATTGTAATTTAGATCTTCAAAATGATTAAAAATCTTTTCAATTAAAAGTGCAAAAAAAATGCTAAGCGCATTTTTAGGCCGAAGATATTTTTTTAGATTTACCCATGTCATCCACAAAAAACAAATAGCTATTAACTCATTTGCACACAATTTTTTTTTTTTTTTTAGATCTTTCCTTGAGAGCAGAATTTGGATTTAAATCCATTGACACGTAAATGAAAATATAAAACTTTACACCACTATTCAAAATGTTCTTAATGGCCAAAAGATCAAAGTTATCCAGCATACTAAAGTTCTTGATAGTTGTCCCAATTAAAAGTGATTTGTAAACACGACGATGGCACTCAAATTTTTTAGAAATCAGACAAAAATTATATGTTACACGAGTAGAAGTCCAAAATAAAAGTTTTGTATTTTCGCCCTCATACCCCACCAAAAACCAGATTAAAAAATGAAAGTTGAAGTCGTTGAGTTGGATTGGATTAGTATGAAAAGCAAAAAGTAAAGAAGATGATTGCTTTTTATCACGTTACATCACGTCAAGTCAAATTATTAAAAAATAATCTCAAATTAGATCAAGTTCATTTGATGGGCGAGTTTTTGTCCAAATGTATTTACTTCAATCTATTCAATTTGACATTACCAGCTCAATGGAATCAACACCTCAAATTCAACTTTTTAAGTCATTTTAGAGTGTGAGTGTACATTACTTTCACTTTTCGAACTTCTTTCCCTAAAAAATTATATAAATCCTATAAATATATATATATATATATATAGGATTATGTATTCTTTGTTTCATTGTTTGATGAGGGGTATCTACCTCAGTCATCTCCATCGGCCTCGACGCATTTTCCGGAGTATTCACCCTGCAATTTCCTACACAACCATATTCATTGTTAAGACTAGAAGTTTCGACATCACTGCAACCACCGACGGTAGAACAAAAGTTGTATGCGACGACGCCATCATCGTCATGAACAAGCACGACAACCACATCATGCTTCTACCTAGGTGGAGCCAGTGGTGTCTGGACTCGTCAGACGTTTGTCTATTATCGATAGTTAAATAAAAATAAAAGAGAAAATGTTATAATAAATTTAATAATCCGACGGAGATTGCATCAATAGATAAAGTAATAAAATATGAAATTTAATAATAATGAAGAAAATTTTCATCAATAAATAAAATAGTGATTGTAATAATTACACATAATAAAAGAAAATTTCTAAATTACTAACGAGATATTGAAAAAAAGGAAGTGAATGAGGAATGAATGTTTCTTGTCATGAGCAATCGAAGAACCGTCAATGATTGTCGACATGATCAGTGATTAGTGATGGTATTGTTGTGATTAATTTAGTTTGAATCACTGGCTGGTATTGATTTTTGTCTGTTACCACTGATTATTTTTTCAATAAAATTCCATTTTTATGATTATCCTTTATAAGATCATTTAAAATTTGTCCCTAGACCCCAAGTTGTTTGAGCCGCCCCTACTAATACGTTTCATTCCATCGATAATTAAGTGCTTAAGACATGTTTTAGATTGTATCTAAGTCGAGAGTTTAACCTATCATACTTCAAAGTAGCGTTGAATCCAGACCTCGAATCAAACATCAAGCACGATTCAACACCAACATGAAATTTTTTAAATTCTTTTTTACTCTTTAATACTTTTAAGTATTGTTTAATTTACATTATCAAACATTACAATATATATTTGTCTTACACGTGCTTGTTTTGACTATTAAAATTCAATGAATTGTTCAATTTGAGACAAGAACAATGTTTTACGATTAGACGCAATTATAAAAGCGTGATGAATTTCGAGTCTTTGGTCTACATAGGTCAAATTGTTTTCCATGATTGATCGTGCACAAGGGATAAGCACTAATTCACTTTTTCTCCTCAAAGCCGGCCATCATCGTCCCCCACGTCTTCTTTTCTTGCACTTTTACTAGGTACTTAATTTTTTCTTGAATTGATCACAAGTGCATCACTAGTACTACTTATTGTATCTTGTACCCCACCCCCACTCACCCCGAGGTCCTACTTATTAATTGCATATGATATAATTAACTCGTCTAGTATTTTTTTTTTTATCATGTACTGCTTTTTAGATATTCGATATTTTATATTTAAAATGAGTTGATCATGTTTTATGAAAAGTATCCCATGTCACGCAAAATGTTGCTGCTCAAATCAAGCTTATAAAATATGGTTGACGTGAAATATGGAAAGATCGAGCCATGAAAATTGATAACATCTAGCCATTTTAGACTAGGGTTTATGTGTTGTGCTTGGCTTAAGTAGTAAAGTAATACACCTTCATAAACACATGCATGGGGATCTGAATTGCATTATGAAGTTTGACTCCATTCAATAATTCATTGCTTCATAAATTTTGTCATAATTCTTTCACTTAATTTATATTTTTATTATAATCAAATTACTCGATTCAACTTTATTAGCTTATCAAATCAAAAAAATAGTTATTAGAATTATAGCTAATTAAGTAACGTAGCATGGATATAGCAAATTATTAGAATTAAGAGATCATTAAAGAATTAAGAATTTTTTTTATCGGTCTCAAACCTCGTCTTCCTACTCGACACATGCATATTGTTTCGAGTTCTCTTGCTGACTAAGATTATTGTTAGCATTATTTTTATTTTTATTTTTATTTTTTGTGTAAAACTAATGGGGTGATTGGATTGAAAGAAGATTCTAAACAAATACCTTAATCCTTTTTGTCAATTAGATCACCCTCAATTAGGGAGTCGAGAATGGCCTTGAGCCAAACGCGCCATCAAGTCCAGCATTTTTTATATTTTTATTTAACTTCTTAATTATCTAAAGTCACAAAAAATAAAAAATAAAAAAAATAATAAAGTCTAAGCAGATGGGCCTTCATACGGACCAATCAGTCCGGCCCACCTGGGTATTTACTGTAGCGTTGATGGGCGGCATAATGGGCCCTCCACATTTATCATATGTTAATCAAAGAAAGATATAGAGATAAGGCTAATAAGTGATCGAAGAATAACTTCCAAACTCATGGCTGCTTAATTCTATATCCACCACATAAATATTGGAATATAAATATTAATTTCCATAAACATTCTTATCTTATTTTCATTTAATTATTGGAACCAGAAATGATTGATTGCTTGCATATTTATCTTTAAAGATGATTAGACTAGAAATTTTAAATAAATTTGATCAGTATCAATAGTCTATTAACTCAACACGATACGAGTAGACGGTGTCGAACCATTACACTAACTCCGACACTTTTTCTTGTTTTTCGTTCCTTTCTAAGCGGGCCTAATAAGACTTTTGACGTGACTCCATTTACCTCTAATTATGACTAAATCATCTTAATCTCAAATATTTAAGACATGTTTGGTATGAAATAATTAAACAAAAATTAATTGTTCGAGAATTTTATTTTAGTAATATTTTATCATGTGGGAACTTTGCAAATCTAAAGTTATGATTTCGCACACTGAATCTAAAGAGAATTACGAGTTTTTAATCAAGCAATAAAACAATTAAAAAAATATGAAATATTACAAAGTTGCTTGTAAAACAATGTTCCTTATTTTGTAATAAATACTATACGAAAACGTGTAGTATAAAAAAATTAATAGGAGCAATATTCGTCAATGCTGCTTGTAAAACAACATTCCTAATTTCGTGATGTCTAATAAGTCCTTTGAGAGGCCAATTTTGGTTAGACATTGACTACTCAACCCTCTTATGTTACGATCAATTAAAACTCATCAAATATTTATAAAATTATTTTTGGTTAGTGTAACTCAATTTATTAATATATATTCTCATTTCTCGTAGGATCATTAGAGGTGGACATTCAAACCGTTCATGCAACTAAAATCGATTGCTCAAAACCACTTTGGGTTAGTAGGGGGGCCGATTTTACTAGATTTTTTATTTGGGTCTAATAGTTTTTTGGGCTAATTCGGTGGGTCGGTTCAAGTTTTGGGTTTTATCATCAATAAGATCTAATCCGATCGAACCATTCCAAAATAAAATATTTTTCTAGGATTACTGGCAGAAATTTCCGTAAAAACGTTTCCATTTGCGATATACCCATCTACTTATTAAAAATCGCAGAAAACTCTCTCATTTTGAAACTTTTTGTGCGAAATACAACATTTTTGTACGAAAAAATCCCACATCGTCAAATTCTGTTAGTTTAATCGTTAAAAAAGCAAAAATTTCCAAAATTAAAGAGGAATAATTGCAATTATGATCCCGAACTTTTTATTTTTTTGCAAATTACACCAAAATCTTTTTAGAGAGTGAAAAAGGATTATATATAGCGAAGATTTTGGGTTGTGCAAATAAAATTTGAAAAATGGTTTAATAGTCGAGAGTGAAAAAGGATTATATTGGTTTAAAATTTTGGTGTAATTCGCATAAAAAAATAAAAAGTTTGGAATCACAACTGCAATTATTCCTCTTTAATTTTGGCAATTTTTACTGTTTTTAACGGTCAAACTAACGAAATTGGATGTAGGGTGGTTTTTCGGACAAGAAATATTGTATTTCGCATAAAAAGGTTTCAAACAGAAGGATTGTCTGTGATTTCTAATAGGTGGGGGTATATCTCAAATGGAAACGTT